>LR749790.1:0-123818 GCA_902729485.2 Mus minutoides | reverse complement strand
TGTGTGTGTGTGTGTGTGTGTGTGTGTGTGTGTGTGTGTGTGTGTGTGTGTATGAGTTTGGGACTGACCACCCACTCATATATATGAGTACTTGTGTAATAAGTTAGGAGCCTCATTCCTTGGAATGACTTAATTGTCATGCTCTCAACATTCCTTAGTTGCAAGTACTTCTCTGCCAGAATTGCTGGTGTATCATTGTTTAGCTTACTTCTAAGAAAGATAGTCTTGCAGCAGGCATCCTTCTTGAGTGTACCTAATTTGACAGCTGTTGGCTACTGCCAAGATAATGAGCACCTCTGTTGTACCTTTAGGGATATTTGGAGATGTTGGTTGTGTGGTCCATAGGTGTTCCAGCTGGATAGGAATGTTGGTTGCTTCTGGGGTTGGCAGCTTGCATAATACTTTTCAATGCTATGAAGATAATTACGTTTTCTTAAAGAATAGAATAGCTATTCTACCATTATAGCCTGAAAGTAGCCATGTATGATATACAAAAATATGGGTGCCTATGTTTCAGAAAAACTTAATGAAACACTCAGTAAATTGTATTCTTTGTGGACCATTTGCTGTTCCCATACATGCATACATACATACATCTTTATATATTCAGTCATCCTTTTGAAATACGTCAGCTCTTAATACTTTTCAGCCTATCATTTCAGTGCAGTCATCTCAAAGGCTTTTGCTTCTTGTGTGTTCTCAAGGTGTGAGACACTCCTGAGGCATTAGATTAGAAACGCCATGTGAGCAATAGGAAGAGATCCAGGAAAACTGTAGGCTGTGCAATAGCTCTTGGGCCTGTCTCCTGCAAGTGCTGGACTGGGCTGTCTTGGTGCTGCCTCTTTTTGATGATAGCAAACCCATGCAAAGCAATTGAGCTGTACGATAGGGTACATTTTATTAGTTCAGAGGTAATTTGCTTAAAAAAAAACAAAAAACCCAACAGCACCAAAACCATCCATAAATCCACTCAGCCACATTTAATATCTCTTGCATAAATAATGTTAGGTTTCAGAGGGTTTATTATTATTAAGTTCATTTTCCATTCATGTAAGGTAGTACTATAAAGGTATTGTCATCAGATTACTTGTTGGTGACCAGGTGACTAGTATAGCTGAGTTTTTACTCCGGAGGGAGCATGGCTTTGTTTTACTGTTAATTTTTAATCCATAGAGTTAAAAAGTAAAAAACTGGTTTGCTGTACTCTTTTCAGAAAAGATGCTTGTGTGGTGTGTGTGTGTGTGTGTGTGTGTTTTGGGAAGAGCATAAAAGAGTCAAAGAATGAAATGACTACTTTTAGTAAGAGAGGATGGTCTGTATCCCAGCAGTTAATGAAGTTGAAGGAAGGATGAATAAGAATTCAAGATCAGTCTCCATTATATAACGAGTTTGAAGTCAATCTGGGCTACATGTCCAAAAGCCAAAAGAAATAGAGTGAATGACAGTGACAAAGTGAGAGAAAGAATAAATGTGAGTGTAGGTTGTTTAGAAGTGTAGTGTCCAGTGTATAGCTGTCATGAAAGCAGTTAGCTTTCTGGATCCTTACGACTTAACCCATAGGATATAGTCTTACTTAGTATTATTACACCAAGGCTAGGATTTTAAGACCATCGAGCACATTTTAATTTGCTGTGTGTACTTTTTATAAGATGGCTTGGTTTGCAAGGTGGGGTGGAACTAGAAGAGTTTTTAGTTTTGTCTGTTAGGATGTCTTTTGAGAGTTTTGTGAAGAGTATACGTTTTGCATTTGTCTCTAGCTCTCCATCGGTGATTAGGAAAAGCTGAATAACTTGTCACTTCTACTGCTTTTCTAGAATTAGGTTTTAATACTGGAGAGTAAAATTTTTATACAGATTCATTTCCTTGTGTTTGAAGATACAACTAATGCTGTCGCATGCTTTCTCAGAGATTGGCTGTAGGAGAACTAACTGAGAACGGTCTAACATTAGAAGAATGGTTGCCTTCAGCTTGGATTACAGATACACTTCCCAGAAGATGTCCATTTGTGCCGCAGATGGGTGATGAGGTACTTTTAAACGTTACTTTAAAAAGTTAAAGTTTTTTTTCAAGTAGTAACCTGAATAATTTTATAGGCTTTGAAACTTTGTAGAAGATTGTATCAAGTTCCTTTAAAATATATATATCATTCTAAATATCTATAACAGAGTATTGGAAAAGGACAACCAAAGATGTAGTAATAATACTCCTGAGGACATCTATAAATATGTGATAATATTTAATATAAATCATAATATTAAATCTTTTTAAAAGACTGGATTTTTTACCCTCTTTCTGGTTTTCAAGACAAGGTTTTTCTGTGTAGCACTGGCTGGCCTGGAACTAAGTCCACTTGTAAAGCAGTGTGGTCTGAAACTGAAAAGATTTTGCAATTAATTTAAGACTTTCTATCAGAATTTTTCAGAACCATGTCTCTTTATTTTCTAATGCCCAAATTTAAGAAGTGTTACCTACTAGTATTCAACATAGTAACTATAAAAATAATTTAAATAGAGGCTTCCTTTTTCAAAGCTTAGTAATTAATATTATAAATTAGGAACTATCAGGTATGATTTAATTATTTAAAGGGCGGTCTTGCCTCATAAACTTTAGGAGCTTAGAACATACCTTTGGAATGGCAGTTCTTAACAGAGTTTATAGCAGCAAATGAAAATGCTACTTTCAGGATGGTCAAATATGTTTAGTTTCTGCTTGGCTCTTTAGGTGCTGATACTTGAACCTTCACCCTGTCAGATCTTGAACTCAGGGGACTGCACTGCATACCTCCAGTAAATCTCAAGCAACAGGAGCAGGAATGAATAGGATGAAAATATGTAGGATAGTGACTATCCATAATATTACTGATCAGTTAAACACATTTTTAAATAACCTCCTTTGGCCTGGAAAGTTGGTTCAGGAGTTAAAAACACATGTTGCTCTTATAGAGAACCTGTGTTGAATTTACAAAACCCACATGCCTGCTCACAACCTTTTGTGAATCCAGTCCTGAGGAATCTGATGGCCTTTTCTGACCTCTGCAGGCCCTAGGCATGAACATGCTGCACATGCATCCATGCAAAAAACTCATACCCACCCCCAACATTTAAATACATTTATTTTTAATAATGAGATTCATATGTAGTAGCAGATCATTGAAATACCTGCTCTGCAGAATACCAGCTAGGAGTTAAGTTTCACCTTGAAATAGAGATGAATACATCCCCACATCCACTTAAGATTTACAGATTAAGAATCAAGCTATATTAAAAAAATATGAAAATTACATGTTTGATTTCAAAATTTTCTGCATATGTAGAGACATGTGTGGGTTATACACTGTATTGATTAACATACTTTAAATTCAAAAATAAAATAATAAAGTAAAAGCAAAACTTCTGCACATTTTCTGTACATATACATAGGGGTGTTTTTAATTAGAGCACTTCCGTTTTGTTTAAGTGGCTTTGAGACAACTTGGAATAATATTTAAAATGTTCATTTTAAGACTTTCTGTGTAATCTCTAAATTAGATTTTCTGTTCAATGTAAGTTGTGTCTTCTCACCTTTATTTTTTCTTTATTTTTTTATTTTTTACTTGTTTACTATTTTTTTTTTAGGTTTATTATTTCCGACAAGGGCATGAAGCATATGTTGAAATGGCCCGGAAAAATAAAATTTATAGTATCAATCCTAAAAAGCAGCCATGGCATAAGATGGAACTAAGGGTAAATATTGGCATATTTTCTGATGTAAAATACATTTTTTGCATTATTAGAGAAGTTGTGTGAAGGTTTACTCTTTGACTGTAAAAAACTGAATGGGGCTGGGGAATAAGAGTTCAGAAGGTAATTTGCTTCCATGAAAGTGTGAAGACAGCCGGGCAGTGGTGGTGCACACCTTTAATCCCAGCACTTGGGAGGCAGAGGCAGAGGCAGAGGCAGAGGCAAGCAGATTTTTGAGTTCAATGCCAGCCTGGTCTACAGAGTGAGTTCCAGGATAGCCAGGGCTACACAGAGAAGGGAGGGAGGGAGGGAGGGAGGGAGGGAGGGAGGGAGGAAGGAAGGAAGGAAGGAAGGAAGGAAGACAGACCAGAGTTCAGGTCTTAGGACCCCTGTAATAAAGACTGGGTGTCTTTTTTGTGCCCTTTCATACTGTCAGTTCAGCACTTGGGAGACACAGACAGTGACTAGGGCAGGCTGGTCAGACTAGCCAAACTGGCAAGTTACAGGTTCAGTAAGAGGCTCTTGTTTCAATAAATAAAACAGTGATGGAGAAGAGACGCGAGGCATCTACCGCTTGCTTCAGAAGCATCCACTTTGTTCTGCAGAGATAATGTCTTGGTTTTTTGTATTGTAGGAACAAGAACTAATGAAAATCGTTGGTATAAAGTATGAAGTGGGATTGCCTACCCTGTGCTGCCTTAAACTTGCTTTTCTAGATCCTGATACTGGTAAACTGACCGGTGGATCATTTACCATGAAGTAAGGACTGCTATCGAAGTAGAGCTTTGATAGTATTGGAGTATTTTTCAAGATAAATTTGAACATATCTTAGATACTTGTAGATGTGTAACCTAACTTATCTGTTTCTGTTTGTAATAGATACCATGATATGCCTGACGTCATAGATTTTCTAGTCTTGAGACAACAATTTGATGATGCCAAATATAGACGATGGAATATAGGTAGGTAATTATAGACAATGGAATATAGGTAGGTAATTGTAGACGATGGAATATAGGTAGGCAATTGTAGACGATGGAATATAGGTAGGCAATTGTAGACGATGGAATATAGGTAGGTAATTGTAGACGATGGAATATAGGTAGGTAATTGTAGACGATGGAATATAGGTAGGTAATTAAGACAATGGAATATAGGTAGGTAATTATAGATGATGGAATATAGGTAGGTAATTAAGACGATGGAATATAGGTAGGTAATTATAGATGATGGAATATAGGTAGGTAATTAAGACGATGGAATATAGGTAGGTAATTATAGACGATGGAATATAGGTAGGTAAATATAGACGATAAAATATAGGTAGATAATTATAGACGATGGAATATAGGTAGGTAATTAAGACGCCATAGGTGGTGTGCACATTTTACCCTTTGCTTTATAAATGATTGGCTATTTAGCATAATTGCAAGCAGCTTTTTAATCATTTGTAAGTATGCTAATAGAAAAATATGCCATTTTTAAGTTTTGAGAAGGAAAATAATTCAAGCTGGTTAATGTTTAAATTTCAAAACGTTTTCTGTTCCATTTGCTTAACCATTACAGACTTATTTTAGAATGTTTTTTTCTCTGAGCTGTTTTTATGTTTTGAATTTGAAACTTACCCAGTAATATTAATAATAGAAATCATGTTTGAGGACAAAGGTGATATAACATCATGAGTTTGAGTTTTGAACTTGGGTTAACATTAAAATTACTTTATTCATAACTGTCTGAAAGTGTGAAATCATATGCTTTTAAGCTATTTAAAGTATACAAGTAGTCATGTGTCCATTGAATAGTTCTTAACTTAAACAAATCTCCTGTTTGCTATGTTAGAGTATACTGTAAATGGCATCGCTTAACAAATCATATCAGTTGGTACAGTGAGCTCTTTTTTTTCCAATGCCTTTGGCATGTTGTTTTTCTTAATTAATTTTGGCAAAACTTAAGTTTTAAGTGGGAAAAGGAAGCAGATAGATAGGATCATACATAAAAATGAAATATAATGATACACATGCGTTAATATGTCATAATGAAAGTATTTTGTTTGCTTACCTGAAAGTCACTTTTAAAATGTTATAATCAGAGGGCATGAGGTAAAACAGAAGTATGACATCTTAAGAAACAAAAGATGGGGGCTGGAGAGATGGCTCAGTGGTTAAGAGCACTGACTGTTCTTGCAGAGGTCCTGAGTTCAATTCCCAGCAACCACATGGGGGCTCACAACCATCTGTAATGGGATCAGATGCCCTCTTCTGGTGTGTCTGAAGACAGCAATAGTGTACACATATACATTAAATGAATAAATCTTTAAAACAAAAGAAGAAACAAAAGATGAGCAGTGGAAGAGTGTAAAGGGATGTCTAGGAAATAGGTGTTTTCAGAGATAGCATCACCAAGAAGGAAGGCTTCAGAAAAGGAGAGTTACATTTACATTATAAAAAAAAGAAATTAGCATTAAAATTATTGAAACATGCTTTATACAATCCATTTTATAGTTAATCTAAATGCATAAAGAACATGAAAATTGAAGATTTAAAATTATTTGAGGAAAATAGATTTCAGGAAACAATTATAATACATTTGACTAGTAGTAAACTATATTTACAATCAATATAGAAACAATCTAGAATAAAAGCAGCACACGTTTCTTTTATATGCAATTTTATTGAAATAAAACAATATTGTATGACAAAGTGGAAAGGTAAATTAGAATAATTTTGAATCATTAATTTTGAATGAATAAACAGTACATTTTCACTTATTTATCTTTCAATTTTTCTATTTTAGTACATTATTATGTCTTCGTAGTCTGTTGTACTTTTATTTTTGTAATATTTGTGCCACTTAATATTACCAGGAATATTTGATGGTTGACTCTGACTGGTACTTTGCATTGTTAACCTAACCTAACTGAACTGTCCATTGTGGTCCGATGCATTTGCAATCTCTGATTCATCATGGAGCAAAGCTTGTCAGTCTTGAGAGAGTCCTAAGAAATTGGTCTGTTAAATTTATGCTTTTAGTAATGTTCTGGTAGATTTAAAAATGGTGTTAGTACTAAGTCTTGTAAAATAGTTTGTCTCAGTTCACTATCACCAGTATGCATGTGAGGAACAATGACAGACTTTATATGGCTTTATATGGCTCCAGCTCAATACCCAGTCAAAAATCAATAATACTTTACAAAGATTTTTCTTTTAATTCTAATTCTAAAGAATTCTATTTTAAAAGATACTTTACCTCATTTTTCTGATTTAATGCATCTATGTTATTTTATGCATGTTTGCATAAACTTTTAAATCATTTTTTTAAACATGAGAAAACTTTTCTTGAAAATAACTGATTGATTAGTTGGCGATCTAATTCATTAATCTTTACTTGTGTGTTAAAAATGAAAAAGTACCTTCTTATAAGACACTACTTAAATATTCCAATATAGATGATACCACTATTATTAAGTAGATGAATACAGTTGAAAACCAACTAATACATTCAGTTACACCTACTTCTTTTAGACTTTTGCCCATGCGATCAGGTGAAGATTTAATTAGTACAGGGACAGACATGAAAGGAAAACACTTCACAAAGCAAAAGGTACTTTGCAGTTTTCATATGCAGCAGGAAACTGACAAGACTGACATTCCAAACAGGCGTGACTCTTGCAGCTTACTAGAGTGTTTATTTATCATGGGCAGTTTTAGTAGTAGAACCATAGCAGTTAGATAAAGAATAGACAAAAGGCATGTTTTCTTTTTCTACAAAGCTTGACAGTTTTCACTATTTTTTCTGTTGTTGCCCTTTAGAAAGGAAGGAAGAGTGAGTGTGTAGTACATTGTAAGGATGATGGAGATGATCAATCTGAAATCTTGATTATTTGTGGGAAATAAAAGGAAGTAAAAAATTAAAAATAAACTATAAATATGTTTAGTCAGAAGTAACCCAAAGTATATATGAGAAGTTTAGACATAGCCTGAATGATGATTTTTAAATACTGCATTTGTAAAAATGATCAAGACAAAAAGGGAAAGTCTCATTATTGAAGTATGAGAAATAATGTAAGTTATATTTTAGATATGTGTGCTAATTTTCCTGACTTTTTTTTTTAAATATATGGATTACCTTTTGCCTTGTGAAATCATCCAGTGTAAGAATCTTAGAGAGATACACTTTAGGGAAGATAGTTAACCAGTGTGACAAGACATACCAATGTGATAGATGTGACAGGCAGGTTTTGTTATTTTTCAGGTGACCGCTTCAGATCTGTTATAGATGATGCCTGGTGGTTTGGAACAATTGAAAGTCAAGAGCCTCTTCAACCTGAGTACCCTGATAGTTTGTTTCAGTGTTATAATGTTTGGTAAGAAAATAATTGGTTGTATTTTCAGTTAGACCAGGGTTTGAATTTTTTTCTGGTCTTTTAGTAAAGAGATCAAGACACTTTTTTTTTTTTTTAAATTTATTTATTATATGTAAGTACACTGTAGCCAGCCCAGAAGAGGGTATCAGATCTCATTACAGATAGTTGTGAGCCATCATGTGGTTGCTTGGATTTGAACTCACGACCTTCAGAAGAGCAGCTGGCACTCTTAACCGCTGAGCCATCTCTCCAGCCCCAAGACACTTCATTTTAATACTGAGTCAATTATTTGTTTAATATGATTTTCATACATTTTTTTTTTGTATTGTCATTTTCCAACCTTTTAATGGAAATATTTTGCTTTCTTAAAGTTGGGACAATGGAGATACAGAAAAGATGAGTCCTTGGGATATGGAATTAATACCTAATAATGGTAAGTAAGTATTGTTAGGCTTGTGCTTAAACCGTATGGAATTAGAGTTCTTTTGTTTTATATTTTCTGTGTGTGTGTTTGTGTTTGTGTGTGATATGTGTATGGCCATATACATATTGGGACAGTTTGCAGGAGCTAGTTCTCTTTCTTGTGTCCCAAGGTTGTACTTGGGCCATTAGGTTTTGTGGGATATACTTTTGCCCTCTGAGCCATCTCTTCAGCCCTAGAGTAACCTTTTTTTTTTTTTTTTTTTTTTAATAAGTAAGCTAATTTATTGCTTGAGTTGAATCCCAGCATTCAAGAGGCAAAGGCAAAAAGTTACCATAACCTAGGGTTGCATAGTAAGATCTTGATTAAACAACGTGAAAACCTTGATATCCTTTAAATTTATTGTGACCAGCTAATAGAAAATATTTAACAAAAGTATTAATTGTAAACCTGTTGAGTATACAATTAGAGAAGGTTCAGCAGTGAACATTTTGACAGTCCTTGCCTATCTGGAACCTATAGCTTAAAAGAGAGATTGAAATTAATATATTACAGCTAAATAGATAGTCATTTTATTATTCATTCTTTACATTGATGGGTGGGGGTGTCCTAAACCATTTTTGTAACATCAACAAATAGTCATTAAGGGATGAAGCTTCTAAGTGGAAGTATGGCCTTGTCTTGCCACTTTGTATGTACTAGTTCCCAAGTCTGAGAATCACTTTCTTAGGACTCCTCTTCCATTACGTGTGACACGTGTGGAATGCTCAATGGCTAGGGGCAGTTTCAGTTAATATTAGTAGCTATCACCTTACATATAGCCTAGGGTAAGTGGGGTTGGAAAGTTAGCCCTGGGAAGGCGAGTTATGACATATTTCTGATTCTGGAAGAGTGAATATCGTTGAAACACGGTGATTATACTTTTCACTTGATTATCAGGTTTTAGGTTTTGTTTCAAGTTTTTAAAAGTAGGACATATTTCTATATGCCCAAAAGGTTTGTAATTGGCATATTGTAAATTATAAATTATTATTTATATTATAATCCTTTACATTCTGTGTTGCTTAGATTTTTAAATGATATATGCCTGTATCCTCAGAGATTTAAAAAAAAAGAAGAAAAAATCATTTTAACATAATAGAAATAGATCTTTATAAATGAGATTTTTGAGTAATTTATTACTGTAAAACATTACTAGAGAGATGCCTCAAGTTTAAGGCCAGACTCATCTGCATAGTAATTTCCTGGCCAGTTCGGGCTGCATAGTGAAACCTTTTCTCAAAACAAGACAAAACAAAACAAAGAAACAAAAAGGGGAACTGGAGAAGATGGCTCAGCAGTCAGAATCCCTGGACTCTCTGTTCCAGAAGGCTTGGTTTTGATTCCCAACTCCTACATAGCAACTCAGAATGTAACTCTGTAACTCTGCCTCCAGGAACTCCAACCCTCTCCTCTGGTCTCTGTAGGCACCAGGGATATACTTGGTACACAGACATACATTTAGGCAAAACACCCATACACATAAAATAAATAAATATGTAATTTAAAAAGTGTTCTTTATCATCTACCTTGCCACCATATATGGTAATTGTAAATATTAAATAGGAAGTGATCTCAGTGAAAAAAATCTTAAAACAGTATTCCTGTTGATGATGTTGGTCATTTAATACCAATAGTGAACATTTTCATTTCATTGCTCAAGTAGAAATACTGAAAAATAGAAAATATCATTATCAATTTATGACGTCTTCTGGCTTCTTGTTTTGTCTGTCTTTATGAGTTTAAATTTTGTGTTTAAATTTGGTATTATTTGATTGCTGAGCTCATAATTTGCCCAATAAATGAAATTGGCTTTGTTGTACTGTTGCTAGTGTTTTTAAAATCCTTAATGGTACTAATTAACCATTTTAATACCTCTTTTTACATCCATTGATGATTCTGGTGAATTTTTTTATTTGGGTACACATACATACACACATAGTTATTTTGATTGCATACAGTGTTTGGACTCTGTTATAGTTAGTTTAAAGGAAATAAATAACCTGGTGTGTTTGTAGATTCTTTCTCAACACTACTTGAAATTTTTTTGTGTACAATGTTAAAGATGTCGACATGAAACCATCACTTCAGAAATGGAAGACCTAAAACTTCCTCTTGCTTGGCATTCATAATTTCTTTTTGTTTCTGTTAGAAAATTTAGAATTTTATTAAAATATTTTTGAAATTTTTATCAGTTCATTTTTAACTGTATATTTTATTAAAATAAATGATAGTTGAATTATGGGATGGATTAAAAATTCAAACTTTCTTTTCCAGGTATAACTGGAGTGTAGTACACTTACTAGGTATAAATAATCATTTAGTTTTAAATGTAATGCCCTTTTAGAAATGTATTTTATTTGTATTTAAAACTTTTTCCCATTATGAAAATTGTAATTTTTAAACATCAATTATTTCTGAAGGAAAATTCGTCACTAATTACTACATATGTTCATTGATGGGTTTCTCTATCTGCATTTCAGCTGTGTTTCCAGAAGAACTGGGTACTAGTGTTCCTTTAACTGATGTTGAATGTAGATCACTAATTTATAAACCTCTTGATGGAGAATGGGGAGCCAATCCCAGGGATGAAGAATGTGAAAGAATTGTTGGAGGAATAAATCAGTTGATGACATTAGGTAAATAAATAATAGAAAATCCGTCTAAGTTACATGAACTTTCTGTAGCTAAATTTTAGGAGTCTGGCATATTTTTAAAGTTTCTTACACTCAGCAGCCTTGCTATGAACTGCAGGAGCAGGCAGTGCAGAGTTGCATTTAGTTACTTGGTTAGCTGTCCTTGCTTTCTCGTCACTTGACATATGCATAGGTCTTTAAAGGGAAAGAACTGGAATATGATCTCCTATTCCTGGCTTGTAAAAATACAAGTAAACTTACAATAAAGTTTGCTTGTCTGAACTCTGTGCTTTTGAGGTAATTGGAGATTGTTATGGTATAGACTAGCAGTCCAGAATCAGCTTAAAACAGCATAGGGTGATATTCAAAAAACAGCAGTAAGAACTGAAGATACTGGGCGTAATGCTGGATGCAGAAGTTTGGGTTTTGCTTTTTCTTTTCCCTTATGGTGCTGAAGGCCTTATACAAGCAAAGACTACCGCTGAGCTATATACTCAGCCTCAAAGGCTGATAAAATGGAAACTGTAAAAGTCATCTTAGAAATACTGTCTTAAATAGCTTTATCAATATTTTAGGTTTAAAGTAGCTTAAAAAATACAGTGATCTTACATTCTTGTTTTTGCTCTATTTTTGTGTGTTAATAAATTTATATTTATCTTATTATTATTTATGTTAATTTCTTCATCCTTATGTACCAGTGAATCTTAAAATACAGAAAAAACAAAAAATAGATTTATAACCTTATTTATTTTAGATATTGCGTCTGCGTTTGTCGCCCCTGTGGACCTTCAAGCTTATCCCATGTATTGCACTGTGGTGGCCTATCCAACGGATCTAAGTACAATTAAACAAAGACTGGAGAACAGGTTTTACAGGTTAGAACAGCTTGATGTTGCAATAACAAAAGAACACTAACGCCTTTTTTTTTTCAAGTTACTAAAAATCTATGGGTGCTTCTCAGTTTTGTCTATACGTAGATGGTCATGAATCCATAGGGGTCAAGTTAAAATATGGAGTTGGAGTAGATCCTTGTACTCTGCATTTCTCGAGAGTTCCCTTCAGTGTTGATGGATTATGAATGAATACTTGATTCTTTTATAGACATTCTATAAATCAAGCTAAAAGGGTCATTTTTCCTAGATAATATACTAGAATATTTAGAAGATTTTCTATAAATTTCTTAATTTTGTCTATTGAGATTTTTGAATGCTTATGAAAATACTATTAGAAAGTATTCATAAAAGTTTTATAGTTTTTGTTTAAGTTGCTTCTTCATGGTAACAAACACTGACTGCTATTGAGATTTTAGTTTTTGTTTTTGACTGACATGGAGCTATCCTGGAACTTGCCATGTAGACCAAGCTGGCCTCAAAGCCACCAGCCTGTGCCTCCCAACTGCTGGGATTAAAGGCTGGCAGAAATAAGTTTAAATCTATAGTTTAGAGTGAAATTGTATTTTTAATTTTTCTTAGTGCCTGTTGCTTAGTAGGGCAGTAATTTAATGTATATAATAATTGCATTAAAATTTCTTTTATGAAAAGTTTTAAAATTTCAAGGTTTTTATGCTCTGTGCTGATGCTTTTCTGTGTAAAATGTAGCTTTGCTTCTCGTCACTACTGTGAGTTAGAACCTTGGATATAGCCCTGAAAATACTGTTTTGTCCTTACTGACTAGCATGGCCTTCTCAGCAGCAGTGCTACTGATACGTGAGCTAGAACACTCTTTCTGCCTGCAGTATACATTTACTGCAGGGTGAGAGCCATCAGAGCAGAGTACAGTAGAATTCACCTTGATTTGTAAGGTGCTCTTATTGGTCTTAGATCCACTCGCTGCTTGTTGTAGCATTATCATTTGTGTTTTCCGATACCATTCATTCTTTGGTTAAACTACTATAAGTTTTGTCTGTTGGTAATTTAATGCCTTATTTTTACATAATTATTATAATCAGCATTTTGAAATGCATAAAAATTCCTATTTATGTTTTTCCATAACTATAGTTACATGCTTTTATTCCGTAGAACTATATTTGTTCACAGATCCCGTAAGATTAACTTATGCAATTGCACTGTGTTCTCAAAAAACATCTTCAGATTATCTTTGCTTTTAGAAATAAAATTGTGAAATACCAGAAAATTTTTTAGCATTTCTAAGTGTTCAGAAATAATTCCTAGTTGGCGTCCTTGCAGATTCTCTTCATCTTTTTTGTTTTATAAACAATCTGTTGATTACCTTTCATCTTTACATGTTAATTACTAATAGTATAATTAAAATTATTTCCTTTTGTGTAGAAATGAGAGGATGGAGTGATATTACGAATTTCAGGGAAAAAAGTAAACCCTATGCTAGTCTGTTGTGTTTTATTCCAGACATTTTCTACATAATACATAGTTTTCTCTTAATAAAAAACTGAGTTTTGTTATTATTTTAGAGAAGCTTTTAAGATGTTAGTAATATGATTGTTTTAAGAGTGAAACGTAAATGTTAGATGTGATAATATTAAATTGTGTATGCTTATAAAGATGAGATAAAATTTCTTTTTTTCTTTAATAGGCGCTTTTCATCCCTAATGTGGGAAGTTCGGTATATAGAACATAACACACGAACATTCAATGAGCCAGGAAGCCCAATTGTGAAATCTGCTAAATTTGTGACTGATCTTCTCCTGCATTTTATAAAGTGAGTTACATATCCACGCTTTAGTATAATAGTTACAGCAATGGCATGACTTTAAAATGTGAACTAATTTAAAGTATAAAGGGCTAAAATGTAACTGCAGTCATCTTTTACATGGTTGGTGTTGTCACAGTAGCATAGTTCCTCCTTTAAAATGGAAAATCTTAGTGTAAAGAAAAAAAAGTAAGTCAGGCTAAATGGCTCACGCCTTTCAGCCTAGCATTGGGGAGATAGAAAGAGTGAATTTATGTGAGTTTAAGGCCAAAGTGGTCTAGCTATAGAGTTCCAGACCATCTAAGTTTACATAGCAAGGCTCTGATCAGGGGGAAACAACAACAAACAAACCACACCTTCAAATATTTGGTCTTAAAATCATAAGTACATTGCATATGTATGTTACCTTTACCTTCATGATGTGTATGCTCCTCATGCATGCAGTACCCACAGAAGCCAGAAGAGGGTATCAGATCTTCTGAAACTGGAGTGACAAGTGTTATTTATTTATTTATTTATTTATTTATTTATCCACTTATTTATTTATTTATTTATTTATTTGTTTTTTTGTTTGTTTGTTTGTTTACTTGAATTTATTCACTTCACAACCCAGTATCAGCCCGTCTTCTTCCAGGATCCCTGTCGCAAGTCCTTTTCCCCCACCCCCATTGCCCTTAGAAAAAGAAGGCTTCTTGTACCCCACACATCAAGTTGCTGTGGGACTAGGTACACCCTTCCCACTGAGGCCTGAGGAGGCTGTCCATTTAGGGGTGCAGGATCCACAGGTAGGCAAACACTCAGGGACAGCCCTGCTCCAGATGTTTGAGGGACCCACATAAAGACCAAGCAACAGGTGCCAGAGATTATTATCTGATGTTTTCAGTTGAGGAAATTTAAGGCTTTGGAAGGTGGGCTAAAGCAAACTTGAACATTAAAGGTAATCTGCTATGTGATTTGAGAACTTTCCATTTTAACATCATACACTTACTCTGTCAAGTTTATTAAAATATTAGGCAGTACAGGAAGGTACTAAATTTGAATTTCCAAGGTTGTTTGTCATCCCAGCCATTTGGGAGGCTGAGACAAGATGGAGAACTGTCTGGACGACATTAGGAGACACTGTTCTTTCATTCTTAATGTTTTGGGTCTTGCTCTTACCTGCTGGCCTTGAACTCATAGGTCTGCCTGCCTTGGCCTCCAAAAATTCACAGTAAGATGTAAACTACCATGTTCACCTTAGGAGACATCTCAAAAGGGAGAAAATTCCTTTACAAACTTTGCACTCTAATTCCACAGTCCTGTAAATGAGTACGAACGCTGACTATCATTTAAGACAAAGACATGTTTCCTCCTTTCCTCAGCTAGCATGTAGCCTCCAAGAGTGCACTGGGCCTTAGAACTTGAAGCCAGATGCAATATTCAACTTTTGCTGTAAAAATTGCTTATTAATGTCATGATTTATGTTGGGGACTTTTTTATTTTCCTACTTTTGTTTAAAATGAGGTAGTACACTGTATTTTATAAGCACACTCAGCTACAACCACATTTTATTTTTATATAATAGAAAAAATATTTAGACTTTTAAACCAATAGATCTCAATCTGTGGGTTTAGAGTCCTTTGAAGGTCACGATCAGTATTTACATTATAGTTCACAACCATAAAAAATTAAAGTTATGAAGTAGCAATAAAATAATTTGATGATTGAGGGGCACCACAATGTGAAATACATGAAAGGTTTTGAAATTTTGATGATTGTATTTTTCAGTTGACTATGCAGCAAATATTTTAAGTATTAGATACATTCAAAGTAATGTAATAAGTACTTGGTGATAAAATCATCATACTTTAGTTTTATAGTAGAGTTTCATGAAATAGATAAAAGTTGTTATAATTTAATGAACATGGGCTAATAAGACAATTATGAAAATAATAAATATAGGGGATAATCAAGTACATAGTAGAATCTTATTTTTACAAACGAGGTAGATACTAATGAATTCAGGAGAAACTAAGTCAGACGAAAGGCTTTTGGGGATAAGGAATAGAATTATGTGAGGTGATAAAAATGCTGAAGAAAGAGTGACAAGTCAGATTGAATTCTGTCCCTGTTATGCACACCATAGCATGTATGTACCTCCTCTCCTTCCATAGGTCAGTTGTATTTTTTATTTTGTTTAAGAATGAATTGATGAAGTAGGGATGTGTCTGTCTGTCTGTCTGTCTGCATGGATATATTTATGCAAATGTCTGTCCCTTCAGAAAGGCATCGGGTCCCCTGGAGCTAAAGGTACAGGCAGTTGTAAACTACCTGATGTGCATTCTGGAAACGGCACTTGTCCTCAGGAAGGACAGGGTCACGCATTAATGAGCCATCGCTTTAACTCTTAAGAAGTAGGCTTCCTAAAATATACACTCTAAAGGCAAACAGATATTAAAAGTATTTTGATATGCTGTTTGTTTTTCACCATGCCTCAAAATATTTATTTCAATATAGTACCTTGTAATAAAATCTCCAGACAAGACAAAAAGCATAAATATTTCTTACCATGGATCAAGAACGGGCTTAACTTCTAAAATGAGAAAAGGGAAGGGACCAAGAAATAAATGTAAGGTTAGAATTCACAGGAGCAGACCATTAATTGAGTTTTAAAAAGAAAGGGATAGTGAAAATCTGAGCTGTCCATGACTGTAAAAGTGGTGTGTGGTTGAAAAAAAGGAGAAAACCGTAGAGGAGAGTATGTTGTGGAAGTTAGGTAGAAACAGTAAGTGTAGGTAATGGTGTCAGAAGGAGACGACTAAAGATACATTATGGAGTACTTCAACTTAATATAGACAGTGACAGGAATTAGAAGACAGTATATATTTTTACCCAAGTAAAGTGAGCAACAGTGAGAATTAAATTTTCTACACTGAAATCAGTCATAAAGGACATGGATTAAATGTATATGGATAATGTGTTATAGACAACAAATGCAAAAATTGTTTGGCTTAAAGTTTTTATCTTAGGAACAAATTCTTAAAAATCACATAGCTCTAATCAAACATCAACATTTTCTTTTACTTAGGGATCAGACTTGTTATAACATTATTCCACTTTACAACTCAATGAAGAAGAAAGTTTTGTCTGACTCTGAGGTATGTAACTTAGTTCACTGTGATTACTACCTTAATACTACATATTATAGAATTCTAAATCAGATTTACATGTAATAGTTTTCATATTAAAGTGTTAGAACATTGCTTTTCCCAGTACTGTATTGTCAACTGTTGCTATCATTTTTAGAATTTACTTGAGGTTGAAAACAAATTTTAATGGGGGAGGCTTTACTAAACCAGTCAAGTGCATTTTGTAAATGCACTTCATTTTCTGCGCTTCTAAATGCATTCATTTTCTAAAGGGTAGAGAAAAACTACCAAGTGATAAGGTCTTGGATGTTTTATTGCCTTAAAGGAAGAAGAGAAAGATGCTGATGTTCCAGGAACTTCTACCAGAAAAAGGAAGGTAACAGCATTTTGGTTTTGATTGCTTTTTTTACAGAAGTATTTTTATTATATTAAAGTATACAAAAGCTTATTTACTCTTAGTAATATTAAAAGTAACTTAAGTGTTCAAATAATTTTATGTATAAATATTTTTTCTGAGAAAGATTTGTTTGTATATGGGTTGAACATCCCTAATCTGAAAATCTAACAGAGTGCTCAAAAACTCTTTTAGGTTTTGAGCACTGATGCTCAAAATGTTTCTCATTTTGGTTTGTGGATCTTGATTTAGTATTCCTTAACCAGTAAATTCTGCACAAATATTGCAAAACAAAAAGGCTTCAAATATAAGCCACTTATGCCAAGCTTTTCAGGCCAGGAAGGCTCAGGCTATACCTCATGATGTATGATGGTACTAAGAGCACAAACTGTGGCCAGTGTGATGCCTCTGTGAGGACTATGCTTCCTCTGCAGGCCTCAGGGCTACATACAAAGCAGCTCAATTGACATCCCAGTGCTGGGAGGTGAAGGCAGGAGGTTCCTTGAGGCTTGCTAGCCAGTGAGCCCAGTAACACTGTGAGATACCCTGAACAAAGATGTTTTCACTGGTTAAGAGAACATACAGTTTGGGTCCCAATTCTATGTTGGACAGTTAACAACCACTTCAGGGCATGTTCTGATGCTTCTAAACTTTGCAGGCACCTGCACTCACATGCATATACCCACTCGTATACATGTAATTGAAAATAAAAATCAATCTGTGGGCATGTATGCCCTTTAATCTCAGCAGTAGACGGGCAGATTTCTATGAGTCTTAAGCCAGACTGGCCTAAGTAGTGAGTTCTAGTCCTGCCAGGGCTACATAGAGAGAAAGGATTGTAAAATAATACTTTAAAATGAAAACAAAGTTGATGGCTCCTGAGCAAAAGTACCAGATGTGTCACACAGGCATCACAGATAGGCGTGAGCATGCATGCCTTGCCCACAAGTAAATCAATGAGTGAATAGAATGAATGGGCAAATAGGAGTTGTGTTGCTACTTTGGTGTTTTTTTATTTCAGGATCATCAACCTAGAAGAAGGTTACGCAACAGAGCTCAGTCTTATGACATTCAAGCATGGAAGAAACAGTGTCGAGAATTACTGAATCTCATATTTCAGTGTGAAGACTCAGAACCTTTTCGACAGCCAGTGGATCTTCTTGAATATCCAGTAAGTATTTCTAAGATTACTTTTGTACAACTGTTTTTATTACTGCGCTTCATTTCCTCATTAGCTCATTCATGTTTTCATTACCTATTCAGTTACAAAGAACTCTTAAATTGGAAAGTGGTAAAATGGAAAGAGGCCTAAAATATGCCTGTTAAGAACTAACTGGCTTCTGCTTCTAGCTATTCTCTTACCTGTTTTGTAACTAGAGTAAGCCTCTTAGCTTTCTCGTATGATAGAATTTTTACTTAACTATGCTAGTTTCCTTTCTATTGGTCTAATAAACACCATGAACCAAAAGCAACATGGTATGGGAAAGGGTTACTTTTGAGATTAGAGTCCATCATATTGGGAAGCTGAGGCAGGAGCTAAAGAAACAACAGTGGAGGAATGCTACTTACTGCTTGCTTGGGTACTTACCATACACAACCCAGGACCTGCAGAGGGGCACCAGAGAGGGCTGGGCCATTCCACATCATTCATCAGCCAAGAAAATGTCCCCTGTAGGGACTGTGCCAGTTTGATGGAAGCAATTTCTTATTGACTTACCTCTTCCCAGATAACTTTATCTTGTGTCAAATTGACCAAAAAAAAAACAAACAAAAAACTTTATGGGCACAAACTCTACTTCTCCATATTCTGAGAGCTTACAGCTATTATCTAGAAAACAAATGATACCCATTTTTCTCATGGAGTTATGGTGATAAAATGAAAATACATGATAAGTAGCTTTGTAATGATGAAAGAATTGCTACATTGAAATATCTGTTAAAATTATTATATGTGTTTTTTTTAAAGATTTATTTTATTTATTATATGTAAGTACACTGTAGTTGTCTTCAGGCATTCCAGAAGAGGGCACCAGATCTCATTAAGGATGGTTGTGAGCCACCATGTGGTTGCTGGGATTTGAACTTATCACCTTCGGAAGAGCAGTCGGGTGCTCTTACCCGCTGAGCCATCTCACCAGCCCCTATTATATGTATATTATGACTGGTTGATATCCATGGGACGCCTGCCCTTTTCTGAAGAGAAACAGAGGAAGGATGGGGACAGGTGGCCTGTGGTCAGAATGTAAAAATAAATAAGAACTTATTGTGTGTAAACCACACTGTAAAAAATTGTTTCACTGTAAAAAGTTATTGTATATATTTATGTAATTCTAGTGTATGAACTTTAGGGAATGCCTGGTTAAAAGTGTTGAGATTATATAATCAGCTATTTATAATTGCATACAGCCATAAAAGTCTCAGTCCAGGTTGAAATGATTTTTTAGAAAACTCTTCTAGTTAGGAATTCAAGATTGTAAAGTTTATATGGCATCACAACCTAAGTACAGTTTCATCTAGCTTCATTGTTTGATTTTTGTATAGGCATTATAATTTGAAGTGAATATGGACTTGTTGATAGATATAGATAGATAGATAGATAGATAGATAGATAGATAGATATACTGTTTCTCTACAAGAGCATTATAATTTGAAGTGAATATGGACTTGTTGATAGATATAGATAGATAGATAGATAGATAGATAGATATACTGTTTCTCTACAAGAGCATTATAATTTGAAGTGAATATGGACTTGTTGATAGATATAGATAGATAGATAGATCGATAGATAGATAGATAGATAGACTGTTTCTCTACAAGAGCAGCAAATCTTCTTACCTGAGCCATCTCTCCAGCCCCACATTGATTGTATTTCTTTATTTTATAGTGTTTTGATGGGTTGACATTCATTAGATTTATAATTATAGGTAGGCTGAAGTTTTTACTGCTGTTTTGTTTTTAGAAATTAATAGTTCTGTAACTTGTCATAAAAATCCTGTCAATTGCTGTGCTATAAAGTGATACTTTGGTAGTAATAATAATACTAGCTGTTTCCTTCTCTCCTAGGACTACAGAGACATCATTGACACGCCAATGGACTTTGCCACTGTTAGAGAAACTTTAGAGGCTGGGAATTATGAATCACCAATGGAGTTATGTAAAGATGTCAGGCTCATTTTTAGTAATTCTAAAGCATACACACCAAGCAAAAGATCAAGGGTATATCATCAACTTGTTTTATTTTGTTAAAAGTATGTCAAGTCTCTAAAAGCTTTAACATAAAACTTTGTGCAAAATTAATGGACTATTGTGTTATTGGTATTGATGGTTACCTGTTGCTTTCTATTGTAAAAATGCTGTCGTTTATTTTCCATCAGAATTTGAAAAACAATGCAAGTTTTTAAATTCTAGAAAATTTTACTAGAAAAATATTTAAATTACAATATTTACTAAATAGGCATTTTCTTTTGAAGAATATTTAACCCATTTTATGGATATTTTTTCTCTCCATAGATTTACAGCATGAGTTTACGCCTATCTGCTTTCTTTGAAGAACATATTAGTTCAGTTTTGTCAGATTATAAATCTGCTCTTCGTTTTCATAAAAGAAACACCATCACCAAAAAGAGGAAGAAAGGAAACAGGAGCAGCTCCCCGTCCAGCAGTGCTGCGTCCAGGTGCTTGTTCCCTTTCAGTGGCCGACCGAGCAGTCTATAGCTGTGACGTAACCGGGAGAACTTGGTGGTTTTAATGTTTCCTTTACTATTCCCTATATTGCAGAATGATATATTTGACATGCAAGTTCCTATGATGTGGAGGATTTTTAATCTTTTAAACTAAAGCTTTACTAGTGTAAGTGCTTAAATTCAAACTGCTAAATCTATTCGGTAAACCAGCATTTTTAGGATAGTGATGGCATCATGCTTTCTGTCATATAACTGTAGCATTTACAATGATCCTTCACTAAATATTCACTTTTCAAAGGCTCACAACCATATGAAATCCACTACAAATCTCATGTTTTAACATACTTCATAATAGTACAAATGTTGAATTCAGCAGTATTTCAAAACCTTTAACATCTATGTGGAGAATTGTTAAGAATGACTAATACTGTGATAATCTTATTTTCAGCCCTGAAAGGAAAAAAAGGATTTTAAAACCCCAGCTAAAGTCCGAAGTATCTACCTCTCCATTCTCCATCCCTACAAGATCAGCACTACCAAGGCATAATGCTGCTCAGATGAATGGTAAACCAGAGTCCAGTTCTGTGGGTCGAACTAGGAGCAACCGAGTAGCTGTAGACCCAGTTGTCACAGAGCAGCCCTCTACATCATCCGCCACAAAAGCTTTTGTTTCAAAAACTAATACATCTGCCTTGCCAGGGAAAGCAGGTAAGAGCCACAGTTTGTGTATCAGGCTGTCGTTTTCTTTTTTAAAAGGGCTTTTGATTTTCTATTGGTTTTGACAGTTACCTGAAGCTACTGGTTTTGTTTTCTTTACTGTTTTTCCTCCTTTGAAGAAATGGAGTTATAAAGTGAGAACAAGAAAGTTTCAGCTTAGGAATATTTTAATAGATTACAAGAATAAGAAACTGAAATAGATTCTTTTAAACCTGGCACTAACAATTTGGCTAGACTTGCCTTCATAATCCTGAACTGAAAAGAAAGCTTCTATTTGGGCTGGACTTGTTAACATTTTTTTAGCCTTCTCTTTCCTGGGCTTGTCAAGTAGGAGTGAGGTCCTGGGTTACAGTCCAGCGCTGTAGAAAAGAGATGTTGTGAGGAAGCTTTAAGTATCTATCACTCAGGTTTTGTTTTCGTGGCTAACTGAAGCAATCTGGGTTCGTAGCAATCCCAGACCTTTTGCCTAACAAGTCTCAGTTTCTCATCTTTCTACATTTTGTTTTAGTACTAGAGAATTCTGTGAAACATTCCAAAGCCTTGAGTACACTTTCAAGCCCTGATCAGCTCACATTCAGCCATGGTACAAAGAATAATTCTGCAAAAGAAAACATGGAAAAGGAAAAGCCTGTCAAACGTAAAATGAAGTCTTCTGTATTTTCAAAAGCATCTCCACTTCCAAAGTCATCAGCAGTCATGGATCAAGGTAAGCTGACTTCTTACTGACATCTGGGTGCTGTGGCCACCACTGTACAGTGGAGAGATGGACACCAGAACATCACAGGTCTAAGGCCAAGCTACTGTAATGAATACCCTGCCTCAAAAAAGGTGAAAGTAATAATGTTACTTGTAATATTTTAATATATAGTAAGTCATTCTTACAGTTAATGTTTTTTTATAGGACCTGACCTTTTTCCTTTTGGGGGTATCAATTTAAGAGTTGTAGTATGTAATAGAATAAATTTAGTAATGCATGAATGCGCTGGGTAGAAAAAATTGCTGAGAACTGGAGGGCAATATCTGACTATTGGTGGGATTAAGACACCTGTATGTTAGTGCCTCCTTGTACGGTTGGAATAAAGCTGGGTATTGAGGTGGTTCAGCTGATACACATGATTGCACACGGGCCTTTCAACCGTAAGTGGAACCCCTGAGCTGACAGGAGAAAACTGTTCTCTGACAAGGCACTTGTACATATATCATGAGCACACTGTACAAGTAACTATTATCTGTCTGATGTAATTGGCATCTCTGAGGCATACTGCTAAATAAGCTCACCCTTTCTAGTTCTTTCTGAACTCTGGCTGGCTGGTCAACTCAGTTATATGGCTTAAACTCCTCTCCATGCTGACTGATTCAATCTGGCTTCTCTCAGCTTCTCCTGAATTGCTCTCCTTGGCCTCAAACTAACTCTAGCAATGTGTTCTAATCCTCTGGCTACTCATTCTCTGGCTTCAGTGGCCTCTGCTGACCTGCATAAACTAACAGATGAGCTCAGCTGCACCACACTGTACTTAATTGCACTTACTCCCAACTGACTCCACGAGCTCCACTCCACTTAATTGAACTGACTCCCTGTCCCTACCTACCTGCTCTAAAATGGCTTTTCGCCCTAGAGTTGGGTATATCTGACCAATTCTGTCAAGTCTTTCTCTGATTCATCACTTTATCTTCCCCTCAATTAGATATCATTGTTTGGGATTAAAGGTATGTACTAAAGGATTCCAGCCAGAGGAATTAGGGGTGTGTACTGAGGGGCATGTCTCTATTCCATTTGGGTCATACAGACTAGATGGTGTTTGAATTTGTTGAGAACAGCCATGTTGTTGCTGGATTAAATTCATCCACAATCTGACATATGACCATTTAGCAAACACCAACAGCCTGTTCATCTAGGGTATATAGTCTACCTAAACCATGACTAGGTTTACAGTAGCAAGCATGGAATTCCTCCTTTGAAGCAGACCTCAAGGTAGGTTACCCATAAAAAACATGCCACTATTGCACCAGGGGACACGTGTTGCCTGACAGTTGGTGTGTGCATACAGGCTCCAACTCTGGATAAGGCAATTGTTTCTTTCTCCTGCAGGCTGCAATACACCTTCTGATTTGTATAAGAATAGGCAAAAGGTAGAGAGTTTGGGGATCCACTTAGACTTCTATACCCAAAGTGAGGAATGGTTTCATTAATAGGGTCTTGTCATCTAGTTAGGGTAGTCAATCAGAATCATTGGGAAAAGCTTGTGTTGTGTGGGGTACTTTCTGGGCATCCCTTACCAGTAACTCAAAAAGATGTATCCTGAACCCAACGGTGAGTTTTTTGTTGTAGTTGTTTTTGGTTTTTTGTTGTTGTTTTTAATAACCGACACCTTCTGGGTAGTAGCTACCTACTCAGGCTTTTCTACTCAAATTCTCCTTTTTAAAATAAGATCTTAAAATTGGCTTACAAAATAGTGGGTTGTTGTTGTTGTTGTTTTGTTTTGTTTTTTTTTTTCATAGATCCTTAGTTTGGACTAACCTACCTCCAACCTCTCCTCAGTCCAATCTCTACTTACACATTTAATTCCAAATATTCTCCCACCTCTCTTTTTAATATGGCTTGTGTTCTGTTCCCGCTGTTGTGTTTTGTTTTGTTTTGTTTTTTCTTCTTACCTTTTCTGAATAGTTTTACTTTGAGCTGCATGTTGTCAGATATTAGAATACTAAGTACTATTTCCTAATTATACTTGCCCGGAACACCTTTCTCTATCCATTTGCACTAAAATGGAACCTATTTTGTAACCCAGTCTGATGTTTTTTTTAAATGGGAAGTTGAGGCTATTGATATTCAGAATTATTCACAATTTTGTCTGTATTCTTACCACTTCATTGTTTCTTTTTTTTGCTTTTGGTGTTTTCTTGGACTTTTTTGATTAATTTTCCTAGTGTTTACTCTCTATGGCTCCTTGAGTGTATTAATCTTTCTCTTCATTTTTACATAGTCTTTCTATTACCTATAGTGCTGGCTTAGCGTTCTTAAATTCCTTTTATGTTTTTATCCTGGAAAATTCTGATTTCTATTTCCATTATTAGATTTACTACAAACTATTATACAAATTGACAGTTTTGGGTTTTCAGAACTTTAAATATCATTCTGGGTCTTCTAGCTTTAAACATATCAGTTGAATAATTATTACTTAGAGTTTGTACATAAGAGTAGGTAAGGAACGTGAAGGCTATGGCAGTTTTTAATGGAGAGTAACTGATGTAAATACTGGAGCAGGTAATGGTCCTAATTGTATTGGGTAGGGGATTAAGAAGGAAGATTCTTCGTATGTCCAGAGAACATAAGGAGATTTATTTTAGGCTCTAGACTCTCTTTTATATAGCAGTTACTGTCACATTCATAGATGAAAGAAAAGCTAAAATTTGTACATTCTTTCTGGATTTGTACATACTTTCTGAATCTTCTCACTGATCAAATAAATGACTGAAAGCAAGAGATAACAATTAATGTGCTTATTTATTGAGATGACCAAATTAAAGTGATAAACTTTGTATAATATTTTTCAAACATGACCTAACTCCTTAAAAGTAGTGATACCAAAACACCCTGTGTTTAGTGATTTAAACAGTAAAGTAGTACTTTGATGTAATAAACTGTAAATGGATACAATCATTTCATGTGATCCAAACGAAGCTCCACATGTTAGAATGTGTAATAAGGGTGGTAGATAATGGAATTTCTACTTTTTGCTATCAATGACAGCATTAACTTAGGTCTTCTGTTTGTACTTGTATGTCTCTTTCTGTCTTAAGAATTTTTTCCCAGGGGACAATAAGATAGGTAAGCAGGTAACTATGCTTGTCCTTCTGGCAACCTCATTCCTATCCTAAGAACCCATGTTAGACTAGGAGAGAGCTCCCTCATCATCATCCAAGTGGACACATAATAAATAAGTAAATCAATAAATAATTTTGAAAATAAAAATGTTTAGGTAATCGTAGAAATTTATCAAATTTCTTTCTATTACTCTTCATTACATAGAAGTATGCTAGTCCCGTTACCAGCTAGTTGGAGGACTAAACAACAACAAAAAGCCCGTTATATATTAAGTGTACTGTTTTTCTCTTCCAGGAGAGTGTAAGAACAATGTTCTTATACCAGGAACCATTCAAGTAAATGGCCATGGAGGACAACCATCAAAACTCGTGAAGAGAGGACCTGGGAGGAAGCCCAAGGTAGAAGTTAACACCAGCAGTGGTGAAGTGACACACAAGAAAAGAGGTCGAAAGCCCAAGAATCTGCAGTGTGCAAAGCAGGAAAACTCTGAGCAAAATAACATGCATCCCATCAGGGCTGATATGGTTCCTTCTTCAACATGCAACTTCCTTTCTGAAACTAATGTTGTTAAGGAGGATTTGTTACAGAAAAAGAGTCGTGGAGGCAGAAAACCCAAAAGGAAGATGAAAACTCAAAACCTAGATTCAGAGCTCATAGTTCCTACAAATGTTAAAGTGTTAAGGAGAAGTAACCGGAAAAAAACAGATGACCCTATAGATGAGGAAGAGGAGTTTGAAGAACTCAAAGGCTCTGAGCCTCACATGAGAACTAGAAACCAGGGTCGAAGGACAGCTTTCTATAATGAGGATGACTCGGAGGAAGAACAGAGACAGCTGTTGTTCGAGGACACCTCCCTGACATTTGGAACTTCTAGTAGAGGACGAGTCCGAAAGTTGACTGAAAAAGCAAAAGCTAATTTAATTGGTTGGTAACTTGAAGCAAAATATTGCATTTTTAAAATCTGTAAAGCAGGTCCAGTTAAGGAGTAAGTAGAACTAAGGTTTCTGCTTCCTTGCTGCTATGGTGGATTAGGGAATGTTACAATTTGACTTGGGAAAATGGACAAAAAAACATTTAGAAGATAATTTACATCTTTGAATGAAAAAAAAATCTATATACATATATATTTCAAATGTTTGCTATTTATTGCCCTTAGGTAGGTTATTTGGTTCCACATTCATTTCATTTGCTGTTTGAAATTAAGGACCTGTTATAAATTCTGGTTTATTTATGGAAGAGACAGCTCTGCTACACTATTAAGAAACATAGTATTCCTAGAGATAAAGTATGTTTCCTGTTAAATTGAGTTATTTTTGACCAAGTGAGGTACATTTTTACTGATAGAAGAAGTCATGCCCTAGGAACAGAGATGTTACAAAGAGTAGCAGTACATTAAGAATGGCTTCCTCTAAAGATAACTTTCCAGTTGCCACCATTTGTTATCCTGAAAAGTGTTGTGAGCTGTAGGTGTTCAACTACAGAATGTCTAGAGGAAGCTTTTGTTTTACTCCATTTCTGCCAAACTTAGGAGAAAATGTATTGATGCAAAGGAAACATATCCACATTGGAAAACATTTGACTGTCTAATTTTTCAGACCTTGATTCTTATATCAGTCACTCTATCTCTGTTTATTGTGCCAAAGACTGAGAATCAGTGCAGTGGAAAGCCTGTTTTTGACTGTCAGGACAGCATACACTTTTCAGTACTGGAAAAGCTATATATTCTAAAGAGCAAGTTATTACAAAATGATGCTGAGTTGTATCTTTTTTTGGTACTAATAGTAATGCACTGGTGGGTCCTTTGACAGAGAGATCTTAGAGAAAATGTTTAAGTGGTTAAAGGATTCAAGGAAAATACAGGAAAAATGTATGGAATTTGATGTTTACTTGATCTGGATTGATGTCATTTTTAAACTTCAGACATATCCAATAGGCTAAAATGACTTAAAAAGAACCATGTCTGTGTGTGTGTGTATATTGATAAATGGGTGTAATTGAATATATATATACAAACACATTCTTAAGTACTATTACCCAGGTATAAATTCTTTTTTTCAGGATTTTTTAGATAGTAAAATAAAAATAATTTTAAAATGTCATACTTTATAGTTTAATTTTAAGGAAAAGATTGGTTATTTTCAATTATTAAAAGTTAAAAATAGGCCAAATCACTTTTTATGCAATCATGTTTTATACAGTGGTCTCATTGCACATTGTGTTTTTTCTGCACTTTTTACGGTATCCTTATCAAGCTGGTATCTCAATATACACTCTAAAGAGAAACTCTCATTTAATGATTGTGCCTTGTATTCTATTATTTTTTGCATCATTAGTAAAATTAAGTTGTCTATTGTAAATGATAACTATATGACTTAGGAGAATGTATTACTATATGTACTGCTATGGAAAAAGGAAAGCAGTTATTTATTTGTTTATGGTACATTAGTTATTTTATATCTTGAAAACCAACATAAATGCCATTTCTATTGTTTAAAATTACTTTTTTTTTTGTAAGTTTTAAGAATGTAGTATTTTCTGAGAACTGATATGGTACAAAGATGTAACCAAATCTTTCAGATACTACATTTTTAAAAAGGAAGGATGGGGAAAATATATATCAGCATGACCCTGATGTAGAGCATAAAGTCTTTAATTGAACCTTGGCAAAATATGTAATTAGATTATAATTGTTTCCTTGTTTCCAATACAGATAAATGTTAACTGTCATTTAACTGTCTTGAAGAAGAATGAAAAGTGATGCATTTGGGCTTTTTAGATCATTTATAATGAAATTTGTACAGAAACCCTCCAGTGAAACTAAGTGAACCATTTTCCAGACCTTGACTGGATTGCTGTGATTTTACAGTTAAAACATAATTTCAAAGTTTTTAGGTTTTTTGTACATTTATTTTTTTCTAACAAATATATTGAACTATATAATTAAAATTAAGTAGTTAACTCTTCATAATGCAGAAACGGATGGTGTGTTATATAGAAAAAAAGTCAATTTCACCATTACTGAAAATGATAGTGTGTACATTGGAAATTTAAGTCATTAAAGTAATTAGTTGCTTTTGAAGGGAATCTATTTGAGAAATGTAATTTCCTGATGTTATCTGCATTGTAGTAGAAAATTAGACTAAAATCCATTTAAAAATAAATGTAATTATAAGGTGTGTTCAATATAAGGAAGTGCGCACAGTCTTAGTGTGGAGGACCTCTAGAATGGGGCACAGCGAGTTCCAACCTCTGAGCAGTGATTTCCATCTTTCTTATAACAAGGAAATAGAACATTTCTGTATTAAAGACACTGTGTATTCATGACCATATTTGGACATTTTTAGACACTGGTTTCTTAGTAAAGTAAAATGACTTGGATTGCATTATTCGTAACTGAAAACAAGATATATTAATATTAGTTACAGATTTTATATTTTTATAATTTAGCTTCTGTACATTGCAGAAGATAAATTATGAACTTTAAATCATCATGTTTTGGTTTATTTTACTGCTTGGAAAAGTCTCCTTTTTGTGACAGTAGCATCCTGTATGTACTGTTTGTAGGTCAGAAGGAGTTGTTAGCTAGCGCTCATCTTAGGTATGCAATAAGAAAAATCTCAAGCTTATCAGAAAGGAAATTTATTATGTACATGGAACATAGATACTAGTTTTCAGGCTGAGTTGAGTGGTCCATGTCTATAATCCCAGCATTTGGGACGTGGAGACAGGAACATCCAAGAGTTCAAAGTTAACCTTTAGTGGCAAACCAAGTTCAAGACTAGGGCTACAACATCAGCAATACCAAAAAGCCTCAGTTTATATTTCTAATATTCAACCATATTGTTATACTATCCTGACTTCGCGAAGCCCGAGTTTAGTAGAAGTTTCAGTGTTATCACAGAGGTACTTTAAAGACTCAGTCTAATTGCAATCTACCAGCCTTTGGAAGTAGAAATATAGCATCTTAAGGTTTCACCCCTCACAGTCTTCTCTAGAGCAGTCTTTGTCTTCTGCATATAAGTATAAACTGATAATTAAGGGCCTTATTTCCCTTATTTCCATTGTTGTTTTGCATTGTTTCACTACAACTAAAGGTTGGTGGGTTACTATTGTCATATTCCAATTAGATAGCTATGGAACATTTGTCAGATGGTTAGGCCACATCAGAGATACACGATTGATTGACTGGAAGCAGTTTCACTTGAAAATTAATTATGTAGGACAATGAACAGCAAACATTCTCATACCACATAATCATTAACAGAACTGTCTCTTAGCTGTAGTGTAGTAGACTAACCAGAACCTTCAAGGTTTATTGAAATAAAGTTCAACCCTGCATGATATTAGCAGCATTTACACAATTAGTTTCAGTTGACAGTGTTTTATTTTGACATTCCATTTTGTATCATCATAGCTATCTGTAAGCTTCTCTCCAATGTAAGTTAAAAGTACATGGTTTTAAGCTTTCTATCTATCTAAAGAAAACAAACTGATTTTAATACTTTGTTCACGTGAAGTTTATTTTTGAGCAGGTTGAAAGGACCAAGATACTTGAGTTACTAAAGGGCTATTACCAATGTTCATCCTATATGCAGGAGGTGTACAGTATTTTAAAAGTGAATAGGGTGGAGATTACTTTAATTTAGAGTGCATTAGCCCCATATTATCCAGAAGATATTGCTAACAGTAGTAGCTTAATTACGCAGTAAGTTGTCTTAGGTTAAAAATTGGGGAAAGTACACCTTTTGTTTCCATCCAAAAAAATGATTTCTAGATGACTTCAACTAAAATTAATGCATTTACTAAGAAACTATTTTGTTTTTAATTATAATTATCGAAGTGATCCAAATGAAAAGACATTCTGAACTATGTCCAGTACTCCACGAGGAGGTCTAATTGAGTCAGAAGACTGTAAGTACCACTTTGAGCGCTCTGGAGATGAACCCACACACAGTACAATGAGTAGATTATCTGAGCTATAAATATATTTTTTAGTTTCAATAGCTCTGTTTTTAAATACTTTTTTAATGCAGATAAAAAAAATCAGGAAATTAACCTTATATGGCACAAACCAAATACATAGTAGTATATGGATGAGTTTCTACATTTAAAGAACTAAGAAGATAGGTTCAGGATTGTATTATAGTACATGCACTTACAAGACAGATACACATGCTGATTGCTTTCAAGGATGTGTGTGTTGATTTATCACAACAATAAATTTAAAAATAGGATACAATGTTACATTTTTAGACCATATTGAAACAGCAAGAAGAGACAGGTCTTAAAAAGTTATTAAGAAAACTATTAAATCCCACCATGGGATATTTAGACGTCTAAATATAGCTCAATTTTAAAAAGCAACTGACCTAAAGGGTTAATGTTGTAACTGACACATTTCAAATTAAAATTATGTTTATTTTGTACAGAAAGCAATGTTAAACACAAGCAGATCTGTTGTATGTAATAAGTGACAGAGTTTTTAAAAATTATTTAGCTTTATTGATGTTGTTTTATTTCTTCTAGACCTGGAGTATCATGTCATAAACGGCAGTCTTGCACCACGGTAGCAGGCCCTTTCTTTTTGTACATACTGATTGGACCTTTCTTTACTGTTACGTGGACACTTTCTATGTTAGTTTTGATGCATAATTCTTGGAATCCTTTTATACAAACTAGAATGTATGTGTAAGAATTCCTGTCCCTGCAATGTAGTAACTATAAACTTATTTTTAAATAAATAGAAAACTTGTTTTTCTAAGCCATTTTGTAGAGCCTCATGATTTCTTTGCTTTTCTGTTTATTTTGATTAGTTTTGGACAGCATAAAGCACTTGGTACGTACTCAGTAGGCAGCTTACCAAAGCAATTGTGAAATAGAAGCCATTATGTAAATTCTGGTTTGTTAGAGGTTCCATTTTTCTGTCTATTTGTGAAATGTTAAAATCATTATCAAAGATTTCAAGCACCTAATGTAATTCCAGAGTGACTGAAGGTTAAAAAATAAAGATGCCTTTGCCTTTCTGTGTGTCTACTTAGAGCAGATTCATTGGCTTATATGTAAGTTACTGCACTGCTGATAAATTTATGGTAGTTTTATGAGGGCCACATGTCAACATTGTACATAAATATTTACTTAAAGCTAAAGCTTTGTTAAGGCTTTTATACAGATCTGTAAGAATGCTGTTTATAGTTTATAGCTTGGCATGGTGGTGCATGTTTCAATCCCAAAAGATCAAGAGTTCAAAGACAGTCTTGGTTTTATGAGACTGTCTCAAAACAGCAACAATTAAAGCAACAACAGCAAAGAAAACAACTTTTCATTATTTTCCTACGGACCTGTTTAGGTTGGCATTTATATTTATGAACTCTTAAGAATCTCCAGTTTTAGGATGAAGAAGATTAGAATTATATGTAAGACTTTAAAGTTAAGTTTAAACATGAAAATTCATGTTTCTACTCATTCTCCATAAGAAATTGCATTTAAATTATTTTGTGGTAAACTTGTGAGTTGAAACAAGAAATGTTTTTCAGGTACATTTTCTAAAATATACCTAATATTTTTTTAAAAAATCAGTCAAACTATTACTTTGAACTGATTTTTCTTGTTCTAGTTAATGCTTTAGCTAAGCCTCCCCAGTATTTAAAAATAGTGAGATTAAAAGCCAGAGCTCAAAACTCCGGACCAAGCTTAATTACAGGACCTTGCTGTTCTGGACTTAACATAGTTACCGTGTGATGGTTACTATGGGGAAGAGTTGTAGGGAGAATCCAATTCATTATTATCTTTCAGGCCAGTTAGATATGCTAAGCATGATGAAATGGAAGTCTGGTCTTCAAATTGGAAAACTGGGAGTTTGGCTTTGCAGATTGGTAAGGACTGAGTAACCTAGCAAGACTGTTGCATGTTTGATCTTTACTGCCAGAGAGTGAATTCAAAGTCTAATCTACCCAAACAGTTTATCTCAGTCTCGTCTAATTCTTGACCTTTGTATTTGACTCTTAAATTTACTGTTTGATGTACAGCACTAAGCAAGCTGTCTTCTCATAGCCACACTGCAGGAGGTGACATTTGCAGGACGCTGGGAGTTTTGATGTGCTGATACAATATATTCTAGTAACAGTTGTTTGCTGTTGATTAAAAAAGAATAAACAGCCGGGCGTGGTGGCGCACGCCTTTAATCCCAGCAGAGGCAGGCAGATTTCTGAGTTCGAGGACAGCCAGGTCTACAGAGTGAGTTCCATAGCCAAGGCTATGCAGAGAAACCCTGTCTCACCCCCCCCCCCAAAAAAAAACCAAAAAGAATAAACATTTTCCAAGGTGAAGTCTCAAAGATAGTTTTAATGTCAAACATCCTCAAATTTTAATTTTTTTAAAATTTAGGGTCTAGCCTTGATAGAAAGCAAAATTAAGTCACCTGAAAGCCTGCTGAATTCCTAGCATGTCAAAAGAGTATTTTCATCCATCCATCTACTCTGTCCCTAGCTCTCTGCCATGAACATGCATCCTGCATTCCTGGTACTAGAGAAAGCCCTATGGATTCAGTTCTCAAAGGATTGTGTTTTGACTTAATGACTCCAGGGCTTGCCTTTGTTTTTTCCTTCTTGGAATGTCCTCAAGGCTGAATTGCTGCTTCAACCAAGATTCATTCAAAAGCAGATCCATTCAGCCACCACAATCCTGGCACAAAGGACAAGTTATGAGAAAAAGAAAATTAGATACACACCCCAGTGAATAATTTGAAAACCTCCTGTGTTTTAAAGTATAGAATGTTATATGTGTGACAAGGCTGAATATTTATTCAGAGAAGACCTTAAATTTTCACCTTGTAAGTGTAGTTTCCATATAAGCAAGAAGTGGTGGCTGAAGGCAGAGTAGAGTAGTTTTAACTGCTTTCATAATCATTGAGGTAATAAGCCAGAACCGGTGTACACTCTGAAGAGTCCGGCTTTCTCAGTAAAGTCACAGCTTATCATTTAAGAGACTAATGAAGAAAAGACCTCAGTGACCTTATATGACAAAGGATGCAGCTTTACAAGGAGTTGAGAAACCCAGAAGCTGTAACCTTCAGCAGGTGCTCAGGGTAAGCTTGCTGGACTAAGATGGCTTTGAGAACATTACCATCACTTCGTCATCTTCCCTCCTGAAGGAAAACACTTCAGACTGTTGGACAAAGTTTATCTGGGACTGTTAGCTGAAACCTTACCTGTCATGAGAAGCTCTGCTCAGCTGAAATCCTATACCAAATCACTTTCTGCTTACCTTGTGATACTAAGACACCCTGGTAAATGACTGCCATGTTACCCAGAGCTGTGTGTGGTAAAAGGCTCTGAGATCCCTGTTTGGCTTTTATATATGAGCCTGGTAGTCAATCCCTGTGGCAATCATTATCATTTAATAAAAACATTTGCATTTCTGTTTTTACTCTTTTGGGAACCAAACATTCATTAAATTCCCATAATAGTGAAAAGTAGCTTAAAAAAATAATGCTAATTATTTCACCAAAAGACAAAAAGTATAATTAATAACACATGTTAAATAAAAACTGCAAAATTTGTAGCAAATAATGTAATCTTATTAGCTAAATGAACGGTTTGTTCAATTCTCTAGCCAATGTTTCTTTTCCAGGTTTTAGGTGGTTTTGTTTGTTTTGTTTTTCAGTGAGATGTGTATTTTTTGTCCTACATCTGTTGTCAAGTTTTCTGCCAGGGCTAAAGTCACTGATAGTAAGAACAGGGGATTTTGTTGTTACTAAGAATGATACGTAGGGGCTGGGCATGGTGGCGCACGCCTTTAATCCCAGCACTTGGGAGGCAGAGGCAGGTGGATTTCTGAGTTCGAGGCCAGCCTGGTCTACAAAGGGAGTTCCAGGACAGCCAGGACTACACAGAGAAGCCCTGTCTCAAAAAAACCAAAAAAAAAAAAGAAAAAAAAAAGAATGATATGTAGGGCACTAGTCTGCTTTTTATGAACCTCATTTGGTTTTCACTTCAAGAGACCAGTACAATTATTTCATGTTGCATTAGAGAAAACACAGATCAGGTACCTTATGCTCCTCTGCCAAAGAAATTGGCTGATAATGACTGGTTTGGGCTGATAGTGACTGGTTTCTGCTGCTTGCATTTTACCCTCTAGAGTCTTGAGGCAGTTCTGATGTTGGGTCTTACTATAGAAGACAGAAAATCTTGTGCATGGTTGTTTTTTAATCTATAATTTAACAAAACTCCATGCATCTGGCATGAGCTGAACTATATTTATGGGTTAATCTGTGGTCTTCAAAATGCAGATACTGCCGGGTGGTGGTGGCGCACGCCTTTAATCCCAGCACTTGGGAGGCAGAGGCAGGCCTGGTCTACAAAGTGAGTGCCAGGACAGCAAGGGATACACAGAGAAACCCTGTCTCTAGAAAAAAAGAAAGAGAAAGAAAATAAATAAAATTGCAGATAGAGTTGTAATTAAATGTTCAAAGATTTTAATAAAGGATAACAAATGAAGAAACTGAGAAAGACTATGAGATCCATTACTGTGACTATAGAGTCAGCTCCCAAAGGAAAGGTTGGGGAGTGTTTATCTGCCTGTGAAACCTGAGGAAGGTTTGGTAGTGCCACTGGGACCACTCCTGAGAGGAGTTTCTTGACTATTAGATATACACCTACTTAATATCCTATTTAATTAGATACACACCTACTTAATAAGGCATTGCTTATTCTAGGCACACCCTAGGGCCACGTGCCCCTACTCAGGTGGGACTCACCATAGGACTCAGGACGCAGCTGCTGGGCTCTGGTGTAATAAGTCCCCTGCAAATGGAGTCCTGCCAGGCCCAACATGCTCTCCCATATTAACAAGTCCTTGGCTTGACTTGTGTCTTGAGGTCCTGCTCTTGTTTCTTATGGGATTGCCATTTTCTCAACTTCTGTCTCTGAATCTCTGCCAATTTCAGATGTTTATGATTCAATAGATTGCAGCATGGTATACAGATTCCATGTGATGTGAATAAAACTTTACACTTGATGGTTGTTTGTAATATCTAGGTTATAACCTAAAAATTTAACTGCTATTAATTAAATTGGCACCTTAAAATTATTAAGTGATAGGATCACCTGAGAAGGTAATGGGCCATTTACCGGAAAATTTACAAGCACTCCTATATTTCTAGGTCATATTTTATTCTTTTGGAATGTAGTGAATTAATTTTCTACATGAACAAGACCATCAACTAATGAACAATAGAAATGTAATTATAGGCAAAAGAGCTTCACTGAAGTCAGCACAGAAATGTCAGATCCTTTGTGGGAGGGAATAGATCTTTGCAGTGTTGCTCCTTAGAGAGGTATGGCTACCATAGCAAAACATTTTTTTTAAAACAGAAGATCAAATAAGTTATTTAATATGATGGATGTCATAATAGTAAAATTCAGATAATAACTAATCTTCAAAGTTAAAATTCATTTTCAGATAAAATTTTCTTTGGGTTAGGCTTTGTATAATTCTTATTTTTAATTTAACATTTTAATTAAAGCACAATTTTTATCATTTCTTCCTTTCCTCTCTTTTCTCCAACCTTTCATGTTTCCTCCCACCAACCCTTCTCATGTCTACTCCATCAAAAAGGCCTCCCTTTATTATCATTACATAAATGCATAGATTCCCACATATAAATATAACCTGAATCCATTTTTGTTTATGAGTGTATGGTTTTAGGGCTGACCACTTTGTATTGGATAACCAATTAGGCTCGTCCTTAGGAGAGGCTCATCCCCACCCCCCCATGCCTCTCTCTCACTCTCTCCACCTCTCCCTCTCTCCTTCTGCCTTCTCCTCCCCCTCCTCTCTGCCTGTCAAGAGATTTTTGTCTAGGAACACTATGACTTAATGAAATTGTCTCTTCTACATTAGTATGTCTGCTGATACTGTCATTTTTTTAGGTCTTACTTAGGCAACCCTTTTTAGAAGACAGTTTCACAACAGACATTCCAGTCGTTTGACTGTTACAGTCTCTGAAACTCACTGGCTCTAATTGTTCCCTGGCCTTAGGTGCAGTTGTATTGAAGTTGTATTTATCCTTGGGAGCTAGCCTTCCCATGGTCTTTCTCTGCATTAAGTCCAGTTGTGGTTNTTTTTTTAGGTCTTACTTAGGCAACCCTTTTTAGAAGACAGTTTCACAACAGACATTCCAGTCGTTTGACTGTTACAGTCTCTGAAACTCACTGGCTCTAATTGTTCCCTGGCCTTAGGTGCAGTTGTATTGAAGTTGTATTTATCCTTGGGAGCTAGCCTTCCCATGGTCTTTCTCTGCATTAAGTCCAGTTGTGGTTTTCTGTTATAGTTTCCATTTGCTGCACAGAGGCTACTTTGATGAGGGGTGAGAGCTACACTTACCTGTGGGCATAAGTGTAAATTTTAGAATGTAGTTAGGAATTGTGCTGGTTTAATAAAAGTGGTGGTAATGGATTTCTACTATCAGGCATGATTTCCCTCCTGTTGAATGGGTTTTAAGTCCAATTAGATAGCTGTTGGATTTCTGTTGTAATAAAACACTAACCAAAATCAACTTGGAGGAGCAAAGAGTTTATTTGGCTTATGTTTAGAGGCCGTCATTGAGAAAAGTCAAGGCAGGAGATTGGAGGTAGGAATGAATGAGGAATCCTGCTGAATAGTTGGCTTGCTGTAACTAGGTCAGCCTGCCCTCTTACACAAGCCAAACCACGGCCTAGGATGGCACTGCCCAGAATGGGCTTGCCTGAACCCTTCCATATGAATCCTTAAACAAAATAAATGCATTCCCCAAAACAGTGTCCACTGATCAATTTGATGGAAGGAATCCCTCAACTGAGGTTTCATCTTCCCAAGTGACTCTACTTTGACAGGTTGATTAAAAACCAGCCAGCACACTATCCTTAAGGAAAAAGTTTTAGGAAGAGGCATTCTTTCTAGAATATTTTTCATGTCCAGTTGGCCTTCTAATTACCTCTAAAGACAAATACCAAAAGGCTTTCATCTTTTCTCGAGAGTGTGATTTTCAAATTTTTGATCATCTCAGGTTTTTCCTTTCCTCTAAACAGATAACTCAGCCGGTTGATCACTTGCTTCTTCCAGAGCAGTCAGTGGTTCTCAGCCTTTCTAATGCTGCAGTGCTTTAGCACACTCCTTACGTTGTGACCCCCACCAACCATGACATTGTTTTTATTGTTACTTCATAACTGTAATTTTAACTACTGTTATGAATCATGATGTGTATACTTTTGGAGATAGAATTTTCTGGTGTTCTTTTATATACTGATCATGGCCATAGTTGACTCCAAGTGACTCCAAAGAGAGGATCCATAAGAGCAGCAACTACGTCCTGATCATGAAGTAGGGTAGTGCAAGGTGAGAGGAACTTCAGAATTTTCTTTCTAATTTACTAAAGAAAAAAGTTTTGCTAATGTGTCATGTTTTATTAATTCATTTCAAAGCAGTTTAGCATTTGCCATTTCTAAATAAGTGATACTACTTTCAAGTATAACTTAACAAGTATATTACATCCCATTTTTCTGTTGATTTAACAATTATTAAGCTTGTACATGAGTCTTTCTAGTCCTACCATTCACTTGTTTATGAGTGTTCAAAAACAAGAACCAACAGTCTTTTAAGCAGGAAACCAAAATCTTAGCATCAAAAATATTGGCTGACTTCCACGCAGATTTCTGAAAGTGATAAGTCCTGTAACAGTAACTATTGTATTTCAAGAAGTTTATTATTCCCAACTCCTACATTTCTGCTCCTTCCAGAGTGAGACGTGACTCTGGGCCCTGTGGATGCTGCTGGCATTTAGCTCCCTTTGGCAGGGATGCTGTGGGTGCTCTCATTTAGTCGTGTGGTTACTCTAGCATCTATATTATCATCACCAAACAGTATACGAGTTTTCTCTTGCTAAGAGTCAACAGAGACCAGTGGAGTACCTAATCATGTAGATAAAACAGTTGAACGTAGACTCAGTTCTTTATTTCTTACATGTTAAAGCACCATTTAAAGGACTACATTGTTTAATAAGAGGAGTAACACTTTGGAGTTTTGTGACTTCTTAAATTTCTCCAAAATGAAACAAATGCAGTCATTCTTCAAGTATATACTGACCTTGCGGTTGACACAAAAATTCAGCTGCCTTGGGGGCTGGAGAGATGGTTCCATGGCACCAGCTGCTCTTCTATAGGTCCTGAGTTCAATTCCCAGTGATTGCCTGATGACTCACAAATATCTATACTGAGTTCTGATGCCCTCTTCTAGCATGCAGGTATATATGCAGATAAAGTACTCATACATTTTATATATATATATATATATATATATATATATATATATATATATATTCAGCTGCATATTAAAGTTGACTGTTACAAATCATATGAATCTGTCACTGAATGTCATTTTAGGAATAGGTATAATGGAGATGAATAAATCTTTTGTAAATATTGAGGTAAGGGCAGTATTTGATATGCTAAAAAATTTTAAAATTTGGTTGACATTCAACTCTGAATTAATTATACTGCATTCCCTACTCCATTTGGAATGTAGTACCCTGAACTTTATATGATTAATTTAGCATAAACTTAAAAAATACCTTTGATAGTTTTTCTTCCCTTGGGCTAGAGTTGATTTATTTGAATCACTGCGCTCATTACTTTAAGATGGAATCGTAATAGATATATATGTATATATATGATTTATTCAGTAGAAGGAAAAAGTATAACTGTGTATGTGCTACGTGTTCATTGTTACTATCAAGTGCAAATATGATTTTCTAAATAAGCTTTAGAATGAAATTAATTCTAATAGAAACAAACTCAATTTAACCATGTTTATTAAAAATTGTAAGTTAACTAAATTTATTAGATGCTCTTTTGCAGTGGCTGCATGAAGATTTCAAACACATCTCTCTTTTTTTTTTTTGGTCTGGACAAGTTTATGGCTTGTGCTGGTGAGCACGAGTGTGTGTTATCATGGCAACAGGAGATACAGGGAAAAGAGACAAACTTAGTGCCGATACAATCAGCTGTACAGGCATTGTTCTAACACATTGTGAGAATAATGCACACAAGGACATGTATGCTTTCATATACCTGTAAACATCTTTCTTCCAGACCAGTGCCTTTTGTGTGCTAGGTAGGCACTCTATCACTGAATTATACTCCCTGCTTAGATATTCTTGTGAGAAAGATGGAATTTGGAGAAATAGCATGCTCCTTAAAGATAATGTGCAAACACAGCACAGTCAGACAGACATCTGGGATCAGCACTGTGTAAGCCAGCATTCAGGCACTCTGGCATTGAGGGCCCCTATTTGAAAGTAAAGTACAATATCTGATAGATAGTTCTTTCTGTTACCAGACACTGAAAAACTGTCCAACACAAGGAACTGACAGTCATGTAGAAGGACAGGTAAAAAGTAATTAGGTTGCAGTTTATATGATCAGTATAAAACTGAGGTATGTGAAATGCTGGAACTATTTCCCTATTTCCTGTCCAACACTGTGAAGGAGAAAATGGACAGGTAATAGAGCCATATTTCTAAAGGACACTTCTATTTTGAAAGATAGACATCCCACACCCCCATCTGCTACACTCGTGGGAAGCCACATGGCAGTTGTAAGATGCCCTTAATTCTGCAATCGTTAGCTTGTTTCAGGATCAGGCCGTGTTAACACTTTCTCTTGCCTCCTTGGTTTTCATCTCATACGATACAAAATTTCCCTTTAGCTTCCCTAGGTCCCACCAATTATACTGAGCATATGAAACCCTAACAAACTTAATACCCATGATTAGGGTCCATGATTCGCCAAAGAATGATACCCGGGACTCACATAGTATGCAAAAGCAAAGAGCGGATTTTTTTCTGTACAAGTTCAGCATGCTGGGTCTACCATCTCCCAAGGTGGAGGACCCAAAGTGAGCTCAGATGCCTGTTTTAAAGCACATTAGGGGAATTACAGTGAGGGGTGGGTGACCTCTAGCTTAACCTGTTGGATCTATCTCCTGTAATTCTGGGGTTAAAGGTATGGACCACCAACCTGGACTTAAGCTTTTTTCACCTAGAACCTGCTCTGTTCAAGGCTGGCCTGGAACTCAGAGATCTGCTTGACTTTGCCTCCTGGGATTAAAGGCTTGTATTACCATTCATGGACCTAAACTTAGTTGGGTGGGATCATGCCCCAAGGTCACCACTCCCTTAATTCAATATCTGTGAACACAGAATTCAGCTCCACTTCACTTCCTGCTGCCCCTTTAATATTTGAACCATATATTTTATACTTTTTCTTTTCTAAGCTTGCTATGCTTGTTCAAAATGTTCTTCATGAGATTTAACCAGAGAACAAAGTCATGTTGGGCTTTTTTTGAAACTTCCTTTTTCAAAGCAATTAATCTAAATCTCTTCACCCTAGCCTCAGGTATACTGTTCAGACAAGGGCAAAAGGCAGCCGTTCTTCACCATAACAGCACAGACTCAGTGTCTACGCCATGTACTGGAATTCGTCTCCACTGAAACCTCATGGGCCAGGTCTGCACAGTTCAAATCACGCTCAGCAACAGTCTTGCACAGTCCTACTAGGATAGCCCACTAAGCCTCACTGAAAGCATTCCACTGATTCCCAAATCCAAAGTCCCCAAATCCACATGCTTCCAAGCAAAAACATGTCAGGCCCGTCACAGCAATACCCCAGTCCCTGATATCAACATCTGTCTTACTACTTTTACTGCTACGAACAGACACCATGACCAAGGCAACTCTTAAGGACAATATTTAATTGGAGCTGGCTTACAGGTTCAGAGGTTCAGTCTATTATCATCAAGGTGGGAGCATGGCTGACTTCTAGGCAGCTAGGATGAGAGTCTTAAAGCCCACGCTCACAGTGACACACCTACTAACATGGCCACACCTTCCAATAGTGCCACTCTCCATACAAACCATCACAATGTATATTTTAGGAAGTAGTAGGTTTCACAAGAATTCCAAAGTTAGCGTTTGTTGTCCCTCCCCGTATTCCACCCTCTCCAATCCTCTTCCCTTAATCTTTCTTTTTAATGTTTTGGGTTTTAATTCCCTTGTCCCTTTCCAACACTATATGGTTTCCCCTTCTTTGGAGGATTCCCTCTTTCCTCCTATTCTCTTACTACTTACCTAACCTCTGTGATCATTCTGATTGAAACCCACATAGATAAAGCATAAAAGCTAACATCTACATACAAAGCAGGCAATTCTTGTCTTTCTGGCTCTCAGTTCCCTCATTTTAGAGTGATTGTTTCTAGCACTATCCATTTACCTAAACTTTTCATTATTCCTAACAGCTGAATAATGTTCTATGGTGTAAATCCATTACATTTTTGTTAGCCATCCATCAGTAGATAAGACTCCTGTTTCCAATTTCTAGCTTTAAGAACAAAATAGAAATGTACATGAATGAACAAGTATTCCATGAAACCCGTATCTGACACTGTTAGAGGCTAGAATTTAGGAATAGTTTATGATCCCTAGGGGAAATCTATCACATAGCAATAAAATAACTTGTAAGACATATTGCTATAACTCATACATCAGCATATTGCTCAACCCTCACCAGAGAAGATTCTTCTTGCAGTAGGTAGTAATTAACACTGAGACCTACAACTGGACAGTGTGCAGTCTTTGGAGCAATCATCCCTTAATGGATGTCATTAATAAACTTTTCCTTTTGAAGGCTTAGCGGTTGACTCAGAAGAAAAGGGAAAGGCTGTAGGAAAGCAGAGGTGATGGATAACTCCAAGGAAGGAGCTTCTTCCAGACACAAGGCTGATGCACAGATGAACTCACATAGTCTGTGATAATACACGAAAGACCTGCACAAGTTTAAGCCAGACAAAATTCCAGCACAGGGATGGGAAAATGGGCATCAAGTCCTACCCAAAACTATTTGCAATTGGTAGCTAGCTACAGGGGAAGAGAAAAACCACTTTTCTTCAATGGTACACGGGTATATTAACTACACTTAAGTGCAAGTCTCATGATCAGAAATAGTTGGCCAACAAAACTGTAATCCTTTCTCTCTCTCTGTCTGTGTGTGTGTGTGTGCACACGCTCTAGAACGTGCACTTTGCTTTGATTTTGGATTTTTAAGAGAAAGAAAGAATATAAAGTTGGATGGATGTGTTGGAGTCCATCAAAAGACCCTCACTCACAAAGACCACAGAGATCAACATTGCTGCAAAACGCAAGAGTTGTTTTTTTTTTTTTTTTTATTGATCCTATGCCTTAGGGACCCCCCTCAGCACACAGGCAAGAGCAGAGAACAAAACAAAAATAAAGAACACACTTTTTATACCTTGTAAAGGGCAGATTTAGTCATCAGGGCTAGCTGGCTTATTCTCATTGGTGTAGCAAGTAACCCTTTCAGGCTCTGGTTGGTTTGCATAGGGTGACTGCCTAGTCCCTCACTCTGCCCACCCTTGTGTTTGTTTTTTGTTTTTTTTTTTTCCTCAGCATTGTTTAGTCAGCCAGCTTCCTTATCTGGCTCTGTACTTGGTCCAATAGTATAGTTTGGAAAGTACCTTCAGAGAGGGAGGGGCTGGGTGGTCTTGAATTTATTTTGGATTCTACAGATGGAGGGGGTAGAATCTGTGAGGAGTTGGGGGAGGGAAAATAACATAATCAAAATACATTGTATGAAATATTTTAAAAGAAAAGCATATAGACGGTGATGAAATGGAAAACATGAACATGTTTCATGGAACATGAGCAAAGCTTTTCTCGGGATGCAGCTCAGGGTCTATAGTTTTATACAGTTAGACAAATACAAGCAAGATATGACTTAACCTGTTTTGCAAAGTAAAAATTCAATATGAGCTGGGGTTTTTTATTAATTTTATTTTCAATATATAAATTCTCAGTATACAAAAGTATGTTTCAATACATTTATTTCTTACAGTGTTTCTCACAGTGTTCAGAAAACTAGAAAGTAATCATATATATTCTGTGGCATTATGTTCAAACAGTGGCAGATTTTACTGAGGTTTAGTATACCATACAATATGTATGTCCGAGAGAGAAAGAAGCACTGTAAAATGTATAAAAACAGATTTAAAAGTACAGACACATTATGTTTTAGTTGGAATTTTAAAGATGCTTTTTTTTCTTCTCTTTTCCTTTTACTTCAAAAGTAACGAACACCTTCGAAGCTGCATGGATGGTTGCACTTTTGATTTTCTGTTGTACAGTTAATGAACCTGGCAATCTGGATAACTGATGATCATCCGTTTGGCCTTCCCAGTCTTTTGTTTCTTCTTCTTTGATTAGTAAAGGTTTTCCCAGAGTTTGGCCAACAAGGTCACAGACTTCTTGAGCTTTGCGCCATGCATTCTCAACAGCAACCAGACAGGCCTGCCGCCTTAGAGATCCAAAGTAAAGATTAGGATGACATTCAAAGACCTGTAACAGTCAATTGTTTTGTTCAGAATGAATAATTTAAAGATGTGTTAACTCACCGAAGATTCTCAACAGAACCTGGTGTGTGATAGAACTCAGGTGGGCTGATGACAACAGAGCTATCTAGTTTTTCAACCAGAAAGTTACAAATATTTTGCATTTTTCCAAATTCAGTAAATGTAATGCAGACCTGTAAGTGAAAGGATACTTGATGTTATTTCCATGCCTCATGAAGTTTTAAATTTTTTTGTCTAAAGATAAGTATAAAATTAAAGCCAAGCCAAGTATGGCGGTACATGCCCTTAATTTCAGTCTGGTGATATACGCCCTTAATCTCAGAACTGGTGAGGCAGAGTCAGGTAGACCACCCTGGTCTACAAAGCAAATTCTAGGTCAGCCAAGGTTACATAGCAAGACTCTGTCTCAAACAAACAAACAAACAAACAATAGAAAGGAAGGAGTAAAGACAGATTATAGGTCACTTTAAGGTAACAAATATACCAGGTAAGGAAAAAAATGTTTATAGCTATATTATTTTCTTACTAAAGACTTCTGATAATGAAATTTAAAATGATCTGATATTAGCTTATATACTTAAAAATTCTTTGAAACCATTTTAAAATTTATTTGTTTTTATTTTGTCTGAAATTGGAGGGTTCTCCCTTTCAGGGTTGTTATTTGGCTAATTTCTAAACATTTCCAAAATTATAATCTAATTTATTCCATTAGACTTATGATTTGGTAGTATGTCATACTTCACTGTCACCACTGAGGTATGTGTCCCCTTCCAGTGGTCTTACTATGTACAGAAGTGAATCTGACTGTCTTCTGGAACTTCATCACACCAGGCTTCTGCTAGGAGGCTGGTGCATGGTGTAGATCATCTGTCTATGGATCCTTCAAGAGTACCTTTCTTTTCACTAAAAGCCCAGGGTGTGTGTGTGGGGGGGGGTTCTGTTTCATCCTTAGGAATGGGAGCTTTTCAGATTCCTGTTGCTCTCACAGATCTTGTCCTTCACCCTAAACCCTAGTAGACTACTCCCCTGCACCAACTTGAGGCCTTCTTTCCAGCCCCTGCATGAGTCCCACCTTTGGCCAGACTCCAGGAAGTTTGAGGAAGTGATATACTCAACTGAATCAAGACCAGAGACTTTTATGGTCTTCTGGGTCAGAATCAGACACCAACTTTCATGAGATGCCAGAAGGGTGAGTCCCAGAGAAGCTTAGAGGAGCTAAAATACATGGGTTTTCTTTCCTTTTTTGAGACAAGGTTTCTCTGTGTAGCCCTGGCAGTCCTGGAACTCACTCTGCATACAGGCTGGCCTCAAATTCACAGAGATCTGCCTAGTCTGCCTCCCATGTGTTGGGATTAAAGGCGTGTGCCACCATCACCTGGCCTGTGGGTTTTCTTTGTTGCTAAAAAGTTCATGGGGGGAGCATAGGCTTCCTGATGGCCCACTCAGGCTGGAACTGGCCCCACAAAGGGTACTTCCTCTTTGCCTTCCTTGGGCAGGACAGATGAGATTCAGGATCCCAGGTCCAAAAGAATCCCAGGTCCCTGATGGACAGACTTGCCTTTTCCAGGAATATATTGTCTTTGGAGACTCCTTTAACTTGTTTGGCATAGTGCATGTGCAGTTTCAGCATGTCCTTGCATAACTGTTCTAATCTGAGTAGTGTTCTGTTATCCGGATAAAACCACAGTTTGTCTGAAACATTTGTTCCCAGTTTGAGGTTATTATAACTAAAGGTGCTTTTCAAAGTGGTTGTCAGTATTTTGCATTTCTGGATGTATTTTATTTTGCTCAGTTTGCTAATTTCTACTTTTAAAAGCTAGCTAGGATTTGGAATAAGATTGTAATAAATCTATGTATAACTCATTTTAGGAAGAACAAGTATCAATAGTCTTGAGTCTTCTAAATCACAAACAAGATACACTTCTCTCCTTTCTTAGGTATTTAATTTCTCTCAGAAATGTTTTATGGTCTTTAGCATGTTTTATCAGGTGTATCCCTTGACACTTAAAATTTGTTTATTACTTCTAAAAGATTTTCCCCATAATATTTTCTAGATAGACAGTTGTATTGCTTCTGATTAAAGAGTGTTTTATTTTGTCCTTCTCAATTTGAATATTTTTATCCTTTCCTGCCCTGCTCCCAAACCACAATGACTAGAATTTCAAGTAAATGCTAAGAAGAAGTCATAAGTGTAGCCACTATCTTTGTATGGTACCTGGTCTTAGGTAAAAAGGTATTCAGTATTTCACCAGCAGCTTTTTAAATAGGTACCCCTTAACTAATCAATTAGTTAAAATCTATTACTTTTGCACTAAGTATTCTGAAACTTTGTATAATAATAGAACTGGAAGGACTTGTATATCATCTTAATTACATTACTCCTTAATGATTAAGAATGATTTTGTCCTTTGTGTGGTAAGTCTTTGCTCGGTAGTTTACTGTGTGTAATACTATTACAGTTAATCCACAGCTGATTCACAGCTGAATGGTATGTTCCTCTAGGTCTCATTACTTGTAACCAAAACATTCTCATATTTAGAGTGTGTGTCCCTCCATAGAGGTGGAGTCCACTCTTTTACACAATCTAAAACTCTTTTTAAAAGACAGACTATCACTTTGCAGTCCTGGCAAACAGATAGTCTATGAGTCCTAGAACTCACAGAGATCCATGTCTCTGCCTGAGTTTACAGACCTGTGTCTCCACACCAGGCAAAATACTTTCTTCTGCTGAAGGTATCTGGACCATTACATTTTATAAGATTATTGATAAGCCTGTGATCTTATTATTTTGTATTTGTTTGCTCTTCTGTTTAATTCCTGTTTTATGTTATTACTATTATTCTATTTTATCCCTCATTGCTTATTAGTTGTACTGCTGCTTTAGTATTAATAAGATAAATCTAAGTTATCCCAATCTATCGTGGGCTACATTTTGAGACTTTGCCTAAAAACTAATAAAATTCAAAACATACCCTCCTAAGTAGAGTTTCCTGTTCCTATCATTACAAACTGAATTCCTAACAGGTAATAACCTTTAGAAGGTCACACTACCCTCCTAAAATCAAACCTATGTTATTTAGAATCTTGCCTGACTACTCATTCTGTCAAAATAATCTGTAGCAAATCTATACCAAAAGATGTTGAAGTTTACCAGAGGCCTTCTCTGGCCTTTAGGGGAATGGTCCTGGGTGGGGCACAGTGTCAGATGAAGCTGAAGACTGATGATCCCTGGCCTTACAATCTTATTATTTGTGTGTTAATAAGTGCTGGTTTCTTACTATTTGTATTTTGATAAGCTCTGGCTTCTTACTCTGTAACACTTTTACTATTTGTGCTTTAATAAGAGCTGGTTTCTCTTCTCTCTAGTTCAAGGACCTCTTGCTGGCCAGGGGAGAGTCTTAGAATGAATTAAATCTCCATGAAATGAGAGAAAAGAAGGGAAAAGGATTACAATCTTTTACATAGGCAATACACACAGTCTCACACACATACATACACGCACACTCTGGTTGGGCACAACCACCTGTCTCATCAACTTCACAAGTGTTCATGTATACTTACATACATACTCATATACCTACACACATATGTATAGACAAACATGCATATGTACATTTTGTGGATTGGACAGAGCACCCCGAAGCTACACATACAAATGATGGGTATATGAGGCAGAGCCCCAGATGCCACACTTTATCCCTTCTCTCTGGCCTTCTTATGTTTTATTCTTTAAGTTCATTTTAAGTTCAAAGCATCAGTTTTACATGGTCTCGCTTTATCACAGTGCACACCTGTGGCTTCATCATTGGATGGACCTAAAGTGAATGTGTTTCCTTGATCACAAATTTGTCCCAAGCCTATTTCTCTTTTTTAGTGTAATTGTGAAAGCTCACTGTATTATTTATTATGCACCTTTATTAATATTCTATGAAGAATGGGCACCTTTTATTTTTGATTGATTCTAACTTTATTATATATTTCTGGCAAATAACTAAAACCATCTCTTAAAACTTTCTTCCTAAAATTATTTGAATCAAACCAGGGATTCTATAAAATCATTAATTCATCTAAATAGCACTGATTCATAAATGTTCATCTTCATGTTGATATGCAGAAAGTTTGTTAGTAGGGTAGGCTAATGCTTAGGAATGATTAGACTTTGTAATAGTGATGGAAAAGGCGTTAAGAAGTAATCCTAGGAAAAAGTCTCTTGAGACCTTGCCTCTCATAGTTCACCTATCGTAGGTCATGTTGAGATGTTTCCAGAAAGCTTGCTTGCATGCCTTTAGCCTTTCCTACTGGCTCCCTAGGAATAACTCTAAATTTCATTGAGATAGTTAAATTTTAAATGGAACAATCTCAGAACAATCACAAATCTTATTGAGATAAGTGTTTACTGATGAAATTCTTATCCCAAGAGACAAGGAATTGCCTTTCTCATGGCCACTCATTCCTGCTCCTCTGATCTTACCCTTGATCTCTGTGAAACCCAAGTGATGTAAGCTTAACATTAATACTAGGAAGCAATAATAAACTAACCGACAACACAAGAGAGCACCAGGTGCCTTCTGGGGGTGTTTTCTACTTCTGTTGTGGGCAAACAAGGCTGCACTCTAGCTCAGCCGTCTTTGTTTCCTATGACAGGTGGCAGCTGAGAACACTGGGACCCCAGAGCAGCAGTCTTGTCACGCCTATACGCACTCACATCTAACACCTGGATCCTCAGACCTTAGAGTCAGAAGCACGGCAGAGCTGGGATCTCAGTGTCATCCTGGATAGAGCAGTCTGAAAACAGTGCATTTCTTAAGGTGGGTAAAGACAACAGGATTTCAAATGTTAATGTTTTTCACAGTGACTATGAAATTGTATTGAGAAACAAAATAAAAGTGTTTTTAAAAAGTCTCAATCCTTTATGGCCTTTCTACGTTTTTATCTAAGGGAAGTTTCTCCTACTGTGCTTTCTTCTCACCAGGCAATGATGCTACAGAAAGTCTGTGGTGTTTAGGTGCTCTCTCCATGCTGCTATTATGTCATTTTATACCCTTTCTCTTACATAGATCTCATTACATTTAAAAGTATCACCAGATATATAATATCAAAATGATTTTGAGAAAAAATATCTTTTATCATCACCATAAGAGTGGTTTCTCTAGTAGATTTCAGCTTAAGAATAAGCCTAAATTGCAGTAGGAGTTCTACGAAGTCAAAGTGCTTCCACTCACTCAGTGCATACCTCGGCTTCCATGTGATAAGCATTCTCTACTCTTCTAATATCCTTTGTGACAGTTACATTTTCTTCCTGAAACAGAAAGCATCAAATTAAAGTTACTAAATTTGGCTACAAAATTCAGTTGCTTCTGCCTATCAATTAAGAAGCCTGAGTTTGAAATATGAAGACATACAGTATGCAAGATGAACTGCCTGGGTTGATGTTTTAAATTTTCTTAAAAGTGCCAAAGTGCCATGAAATCAATTAGAAGCCTACAGATACTTGTTCAAAAAAAATTAAAAGAAAAAAGAACAGTTCACTCCATTTTTCAGTAATTTATTTCACTTGTAGACAAAATATGGACTTACTTGACATAGTACCAGTCATATGTATCTGTGGGTAAGTTACTCTGTAGTTTTGAGTCTTTGCTTCCACATGTGTAAAATCAGGTCAAGAGAAACACCATCTGATTGTTATAATGATTTAAAAACAAGTTATATGTAAAGTGTTTGGATGGAGAAGGCAATAGACAGAAGTAGACTCCATAATATAGTTTAGAACTCCACCAAAAATTTCCCACCACAATTTACTTCTCAAACTATGAGCAAAATAAATAAATAAATAAATAAAAATAAAAAAAAAATAAAAAGAAAGAAAGAAAGAAATCCCATAACCAACAGATATATTTATATGACCACGATTGCCATTGAAATATTCCCACAGACATGAAAGCAAGCTAAACAATGAGTTCTTCCATCTAGGAAACAAGTATCATCTTGAGTGAATGAGTATTATTTGACCTGGACACAGTCATGTCAAGGATCTCAATGCCTTAGCACCATGGAAATGGCAAAGCCTTCTTCCAATCAGAATGCTGATGGTGTATGCAAAATGGCCACCTTACTTTCACCACCACCACAAACACACACACCTGCTCCTTGTTCAGCTATATGCAACACCCCCACCTCCCCATTCTACTGCATCTAATAAGCACACTGAGCTCTGGGGTGCTGCAGCTTCTTTATCAGAGAGCACAGCCTGCCTCTGTCCATATGTATGTTATTTCTTCATTCCTTTCTGCCTCAGATATTTCAGTCCCCGGAGCCAAGTGGAACATAGCACACCTTGATGCTTTAAAATCTCAGGTTAGAATCAGTGTTCACTCTAACTCTGTTTCTATCTTCCCTCCTCACCGGTGAGAAATGTGGCTCCCACTCATACATTTGCTCAACACCGGTATACTATGTAAAGCAGTTTCAGAACTGCTAACTAGTGTACCTTGGAAAGCTGAGCCTGGGGTTTCTTTCTGTACATTTATCTTCACCCCTACAGTTTCCAGCTAAAGTACTCTTCTAATTATTCAGCACGAGCCTTTCCCCACCACTCCCTTTAGTTCAGCTGTGTCCTCTGTTAATAACAGAACTGGGTTAATTTATTACCATCTGAATTCTGTCCTGAGATTAAGGTCTGACAGCCTGTTTCATGCCTTTCCTCCCCCAGTTTGCAAATGTTAAATTCACTCTATGTGACTTACAGCTCCTTGGGTTTTGACAGGTGCACACAGTGAAGTATCAAGCACTCTATCACAGAGAAGAATAGCTCTTCCACATTAACAGCTCCCCTGTGCATCTCCTTTATAGTCAACCATTTAGTTGTCTCCATAGGTTTGGGTTTTCTGAATGTTTGGAATAATGAAACATTTGTCTTTCTTTTTGGTCTGGCTTTTTACTTCCCAGTATGCATCTAAATGGCCACATTGTGTCTACACTATAGGTAAGCGGCCAGAGATACTGTTAAACATCCTACAATATACAGGTTAAGTCAACAAGAGTGACTTATGCAGCTCAGTATGTCAATAGTGCTAAAGCTGATGAATCTACCATACCAGTCTGGTTTATGAGGCTTTCCTGACTAAACTAATTTTGTTTTTACATACATTTAGAAAGGCAGACTTTTAAAGTGAAATGGTCAATACAGGGCTAGCTATTTACATAATATGGAAAGGTAGGGCGACAGACTCAGTAGCCCTGTGTAAGAATAAACTCAAAAAGTGAAAACTTTACAACTGTTCAGAAAAGAACTGAATAAACTGACTACAATACTGTAAAGCCAGCATTTATCCTGAAATATATATGCTTAGTACCAAATATAAAGGGAAGTTTTACTTGCTCTGTAGAGGTTTCCACCATCTAGAATTACAAACTGGATCTCCATGTCCCCATTTAACATGCATGCCCTGTTCTCTGTGGGCAAAAAATCTTTCCAGTAGATCAGTAATGAAGGGAAAATAGGGTCTCAAAGGTTTTACAAAGATTTAATAATTTAAACAGTGTGGATAGTATAGGAGCACCACATAAACTATTATTATTCTATGTCTGGCTCAAAATAGCTTGAGAATGCAAAAAACCAATGACTTGGAATATTTCAAAACAATCAAAGCCATAAAGAATCCTCATGTCATAGTTATGTTCCTACTCCTAAGCAGCAACTGTGTGATTCTGGTGAATCCTGAGCGATCTCAACCATTTTGGATTACCACATTTGCTTGCCACAGACATGCAGATATCAAATAAAAGCTAATTTGTCTGTAGCATTTCTCTTGCCACAAACAGAAGTGAGGTTGTCCATCCAGGGTTTTTTGTTTTTTTGTTTTTTTTTTTGTTTTTTGTTTGTTTGTTTTTTTTTTTTGAGACAGGGTTTCTCTGTATAGCCCTGGCTGTCCTGGAACTCACTTTGTAGACCAGGCTGGCCTTGAACTCATAAATCCATCTGCCTCTGCCTCCCAAGTGCTGGGATTAAAGGCGTGCGCCACCATGCCCGGCTGTCCATTCAGGTTTTAAGTATAGATTTATTTGTGTATGTAAGTGTTTTGCTCAGATGGATGTCTGTGCACCATGTGTGTGCTTGGTACCCTGCCTGTAGAGTTTAGAGGAGGCTAACAGATCCCCTGGAACTGCAGTTACAGAGGGCTGTGTGCTGACACATGTGTACCAGGAACTGAACAAAGGTCCGTGGCAAGAGCAACAGGTGCTCGTAAGCAGGGAGCTGTGTCTCCAGCCCACAGGATTGCTTTTCTAGTGTGGTTGTAAGACATAAGTGTGGCTGCCTTAAGATGACTTACCATCCTGTGATGTAAGCCCTGGGATGCATGCACCATTTTGAGTCTCAAAGAAAGATGCCGGGAAAGCCAGAGACCTAACCATATAAAACCTGAGTAGCCACAAAATAACCCCACTTTTCAGTTATAAAAAACAGTGATTTTTATTTTCAAAAGGTAAACTGAGATTATTTTGCAAAGTTAAGACTGACTAATGAATCTTATGAGCATAGCTACTTATCTAGAGAAAAGAAAATAAAACTATTGTCGTTTTACCAAAATAGAATATTTAATAAACTATTAAGGATCCCTAAAGACTCGGAGATGTGTCACTTAATTGGCATATTGCCTTAAAACCATGGAGTGAATAAATAGTACATTAAAGGTAGAAAACCTACAGAAAAGAATAATGTATTTGGCTAAACTGTCAAAACTTAAAACTATATAAAGTATAAGACAAAAATACAGATTTGTTTTTGTAATATATGATAGCCGTAAGTTATTGGTAATCATACTTTTAAAGATTCCTATAAATGAATGTGGAAAAGGATAAAAATAAAATGGGAAAAATACTAAGAACTGAAAATTTGTGGAAAAGCTTAATTTCCTGTTAAAAAGGAAAAAAGGACTTCTTTGGGTGTAATGAATTTGAAAAATTACAGAAGGAAATAATGCTCCTGAGGTGAGTGGAGAAGGCAGGCACTGGTCTCCCCGAGTTCCTGCCATCCCATCTTAATTTGGGTATGACCGGAAGCCGGTTTGGAAAAAAAGATTGGATAAATTATTTTGATGGTAATTCCAAAAAAAATTAAGTGGGTGAGTGGAATCAAGACAGAAGAAAGCCAATAAATGTAGTATTGGAAAGCAAATTACCATTCGAGACAACTCAAATTAACCCTGCAGAGAAATTCTGCAATTGGGGTGAGAAAAGATCTCAATTTTCTATCAACAAGTGAGGAAGCTGGGGTCCCTGGTCACTCCTGCCACTCAGTTCAGTTCTCCATTGCCGTTACTTGAATACTATTCAGGGTGGGGCAGCAAAACTTAATTTCTTGGAATACCTGACTCCATTTGCAGGAAGTTTCAGAGCCTGGAAGCTTCTACACTCAGGCAGTTAACTCAAATCTGATGGGAGACAGGTGTTGGGCCAGCCATCATACAAAAGCAAGCATCATCAGTATCACTGCTATGTCCACCAGAAGGAACGTCTATCCAGCAGGCACCTCAATCATCTACTGCCAAGAGAGTTAACTAATAACATACTGTAATAGTTATGAGCATGGGTCAAAGGTCCTGGTTGGTATCTAAAACTACTCCATCTCTCAGCTGAGGGCAAGCTATTTGCCAGTAGTTACTCTGGTCCTGAGAATTCTCTTCTGTAAAACAATAGTTGAAACACTATCTTTGTAGAGTAGTAAATGAGATGGCAGTTGTAGAAGGTCTATCAACAAGACATAGATGTCTTAATTATTGACAATGTCGAAAAGCTCCTGTCTGGCACTGTTGTGTTAGGGTCTAAAATATCTTCTCAAGCTTGTATTTTGAGCACTTGTTTTCAAGCTTGTGGTGTTATTTTAAAGGCTGTAGAGCCTTCAGAACATGAAGGCTGGCTAGCGAAAGTAGACCACTAGAGGTGAAAATAAGGTGGAGTGTGATAGAGGAAAACACACACACACACACACACACACACACACACACACACACACACTGAAGTTATAACTCGGCCCTGCTCCTGGCTCCATTCTCTGCTTCCTGCTTCCGAGCCATTCCCATGTATTCAAAGTATGTGTATGTACGTACTTTCAGGGCAGCATGAATCATACTATTTTATTCTGATCATGGAATTCTAGCAGCCCAAATTTTATTATCTCTCTGTCTCCATCAGATCCCTCCTCCAGAGCTCAGGGAACCCTGTGGAAGAAGAGGCAGAAGGAGTTGGGGAGACAGAAGGGACAGAGGACACCAGGAAAACAAGGACCTCTAAAATATCTGAGCTCATATGAACTCACAGAGACTGAATTGGCTTATATGTGTCTGCACCAGATCCCATGCATGCATATATATATGGCTTGTCCAACTTTGATAAGATAGTTTTGCTTCACCTTATTATATTTTACTTCTCTATGTTTTGTTGTTATCTCTTAGAAGCCTGTTCTTTTCTAATGAGAGACAGAAAAAGGGAATGGGTCAGAAGTGGGGAGGAATTAGGAGCAGAGGGAGGGGAAGCTGTATTCAGATTATATTGTATGAGAAAAGAATCTATATTTAATAAAAGGGGGAAAGAAAACATAAAGGATATTATAATTAAAATTTGGGGAAAAAACACTAACTGCTTATGTGGTTTTATCCTTTAGAAGCTGTTAATAAGCCAGGGTTGGAGGAAAAAGTTAAATACATGTCTCTAAATAGTTTGCCTGCCCCTCATCACACACAAAAATATTATCTCTCTTATTGCCTACCAACCTGCCCGAGGCACGTTTAGTTATTGAAAATAATACAGGTATGAATAGGCAAGTAGTGGACCCTACAGCTTAAGCTGGTATACAGAATAGAACACACTATAATGACTATCACCTGCAATGTTTGTATGCCCCATTCATATACTGAAACCCAGTTACTGGTATGATGATGTAGGTGGCCTCTGAGGTTAGATGATGAGGGTGGAGCCTCATGGATGTAATTAGTGTCCTCATGAAGAGGCCCCAGTGAGCTGTCTTCTTTCATGTAAGGAGGGATCAGGCACCATCTCTGTATCATTAGCTGAATCTTCACCAAGTCAAAACTTATGGTACCTGGGCCTTTCTAACTTCCAGGACTATGAACACTAACTAACCCTAACTCTAACCTAACACTAAGCAAGTCGAATTGTATTATCTCATTATAGCAGCACCCCCTTCCCAAAGTAAGACAAAAACGATGCTAAGTGCCATTTAAATCTGAACGGTGTAAGGGAGTGCTTAATAAATGTTTCTGGGTTAAGCAAACACTTGTTAGAAATTTACATTTCCCCATTAAAGCCATGCTAAAACTGACTGTGTTAACTTCATACAAATCTTTTACTCATTCCAAAGCATTTTTCCTTGTATGCATTATGTATATGAGCTTACTCAGATGGCAATTGCTCTGAGCGATAATTACATCAAGAATGATAAAAGGCTGACACTTTTTATTTAAAGAAAGAAGTGGAGTATTGCATAACAGGGATTAGTGTTGAGAAGAGAATGACAAGAATGTGATTTTGGTCTGGTTCTTAAAAACAAAACAGAAGTCATCTAGGCTAAGAGGGGGAGAGAAGCCAGGAAGTAAGGTTGAGGAAGTCAGTTTCAATCTGTCAAGTGTTTAGGTTGGGAGAGGGCCTCCAAGCAGGGGAGTGCGTATTTACAACCCAGTATTCCAACGTTTAAATCTCATAAGGACTTTGTGAAGTCTATAACTTACCATTAGAAGTACTAACATGATTTTTTTTTTTTTTTTCGAGACAGGGTTTCTCTATATATCCCTGGCAGTCCTGGAACTCACTTTGTAGACCAGGCTGGCCTCGAACTCAGAAATCCGCCCTGCCTCTGGCTCCCAAGTGCTAGGATTAAAGGCGTGTGCCACCACACTGGCAATATGATTTTTATACTGTTGAACAAGCTATCTATGAGTGTTTTCTTCCATGAGAAAAGATAACTTGGGAGATTACTGTCCTTCTGTGACTTGCCTTGAGCACTGACTTTGAATGTAACTGTTGTATTTATTTTGTTTTACATGTTAGAAGTTAGAGACATGGGTTCAATTATGTTCTGTGTCAATGACATAAGAAAAACTCATTACATTATTCAAAGAGGACTGCAGCAGATTGCTTAGGAGATAGTTTTCTACATTTTAAACCTATTTTTAAACTTTGTTTACAATTTACATTTAAACTTTTTAAACTGTAAAATAACCTGGGAACCCGGTCCCCATCATTTCCATTATTCTGGTTTTAAATGCAGTACCAATAGTAATACAAATAATACATTTTCTTTTTAAAAATAAAGACCAGTTTTTTGAAGGTCTGACATTTCTAGGACAGAAGCAATACGAGGTTGCACTTTAACCAAATCAGAGTCACCGCTGAAAACCAGGGTTCCTGCAGTTGGGGTCCTGTTTTGTACAATGCTAACATTGAGACGGCTGACTATCTGTGGCTTCTAATTTTCTCTCATATTAATTATCTGAAATGTGGCAAAGTTGGAAGCAATCTCGATTGTGGTTCCAGGACAGGATTTCAAATATTTTTCTTTTAAACTCAGAGCATTATTTTATTGCCCTAAATTTGGAAAGTGGTGATATTAAAACATGCCTAAGAATCGCTGTGTGGAGTAAAGTTAGTTCCATTTTTGCCCCATTCGTTAAAAGGAGGGAGGCTTATGGTGCAACTTATTTAGTGATTTGTTTCACAGACATGTCTAGAAAGTAGAAATATTTCAACCTATGATACCTACATACGTTGACTTAAAAAAGTTAAAACTAAAAAGGTGGAAAATTTGGGGTAGGCGATCATTATAAACCAAAAATAGGTGCTAATAAATACACTGAAGAACCACTCCACACAAACCTTTGAGCGTATGGAAGCAGTTCAAGCTCCTCACCTGCCTATTTCAACATGCAGAATAAAAACTACCAAAGTGTGTGTGTGTTGGGGCGGGGAGGTGAGGGGGAGGTTCAACACTCTACTTATGCAAACATTTACATGTTATTTTCCAAGAAAACACTTCATCACCCTAATCTTAACAGCAAAATCACTATAGCAAACATCACCAGATTAAAAACCTACCCAACTTGCATTCCTGATTTCAAGTTTACTGTGGTCAATAATGGCTTTCATCTAGATTCTAGAAGGGGAGGGTCCATTGCGCCCTAGAATGAATCCTGCGGTAACAAAGCATCCCCAAGGTCCAGAGTCACCCGCTCTGCACCCCGCCTCGGAAGGCTCACCTGCAACCCCTGCTGCTGGAGGCTCTGCGTGATGTAGTCCAGGCGGCGACACACACTCTTCTTGGCCTCGGCCGACACCTCCTTGGTGCTGCTCACCCGCACAGTCACCAGCGCCCGGTTGGGGCTGGCGGACACCTCGGCCGCGCCGCTCACGTGGACCTCGCGGGCTCCCGGGTGGACCTGCGCGACGTGGGGGCGGCGGCCGACCGGCTGCGCCTCCGCGGCCGAGATCGCGTGGTTTTCCCGACCCCGGTCAGCCCAGGGAACCAGTTCCATGAACACCCGCGAAGCAGGGGCGGGTTGCAGCGACATAGCTGGGGCAGCTGCGTTGCCATAGCAACGCCGGGCTGATGGCGGGGAGTGACGTTTGGCTGCCGCGCTTGCTAGCGCGCGCGGAGGATGCCGGGATGGAGGCGGCGGAGCTGCTCACCGTGGGCGTCGCTGCAGCGTGGAGACCCGGTCTTACCTCAGGGAAAGAGGCCTGCACACGTTTTAATGGCCTGCAGGAACCGGAGCTGTCTGTCTTGGCCTCGCGGTCAGTGAGCTCGGGCCTTCCGCGTGACCAGTCGTTCTCCTCCCCTCCTGCTCCGCCACCTCCATCCCTCAGTCCGCATGGGGACGTAGGCTCTGCGTTTGCGGAGTGTGTGATGGTTGTAACCCTTTCTGCGGTAAACACGGTGCCGCCGCGGCCTCCTTCTTTGTGAGACTCCGGTGGTCTTACCCGCAAGTGCAAGTTCATGAAGAGTGTCTCTTCAGATAAACTACGTTTTGCCCGTGAGAGTTTGGACATTGTAGGGTTCCTCGAGTGCGTTTTCTTCCAGGACACTGTTGATATTTTTTTTCACAACTGCTGTTTGTTTATTAGAGGCCCGCTGAATGTAGAGCGTTGGCATTTGGAAAGAGAGAGGGAACAAGGGCTGGTTGTTCGTCATAGCTACAATCTTTAGAAAGAGTGTCAGTGTCAAATTCTAAATGTCTTGGAGTCATTCTGGTCTTGAGCCTGGACAGCAGCGTGAGTAATGACAGGCATGTCATGTACTTGTCTATTATAGCTTCCTCTTCCCCTTTTGGAGACAGGGACTCAGTATGTAACCCCACCTGGCCTGGAATTTACCCTGTTGACCAGACTGACCTCGAACTTGCAGAAATGCAAAGTTTAAACCCATTTCTTGACAGCCATTATAATGAAAAGCTGGACTTGCCCTCTTCCAAGTCCCCCTATTATAGTAATTTTCCTCAACACACACTACCATCTCTCTTTTCTTTCCTCTTTCTCCCTTCCCCCTCCCCCTTCTCCCTCTGCTCTAGAGTACTGGGATTCAAACCACACCTGACCTGTAGTCATTTTCTTAATGTCTTGGTGATGACAGCTCATCTGATTCCTGTTAGAATTTTATTAACAGAATGGGGAGGAGAAAACCTTGGGGGCAGGGATGTAGGAAGTACTTTCTTATAGGAACTTGAGAAAGTCTACAATCTTTGTGATTTTTTTTCTTCAAATTAAAAAAAAAACTATTTTAATTCAATAATTTAGCTAGATCAAATGGTAATCTTTTTGGTCCATCATTAGGTTAACATAATTGTTTAGTTTGAAACTTATAAGAATATATATATATATATTATATATATATAAATTATATATATATTAAATTATATATATAATTTAAGAACTTTCTACCATATATGCATACAGGCATATATGCATATTTTACAACTCTAGACAACTAAAATATCATTTAAAATTGGAGGAATTTCTTTGTTCTTTTTGGACGACCGCAGGAATTGAACTGAGGTCCTCACGCTTGGAATCAAGTGCCTTTCTCAGCTGAGTTGTCTCACTATGCCAAGTCTGTTTTGGGAGACAAAATCTACTGTCACTGGGATCTAGGATAGAATAGCTAGCCATCCAGCTCCAGACACCTGCCTGTTGGTGAAAAATGTTTTACTGTAGTAGGATATATAGTTTCAAAAAATGAATTGCTGAATAAAAGATGTCATAGGAACAAACAAATAATAGAAGCTTTAAGTATATTTCGGGTACTATAAAATTTTCAAAATGGTGGAAAAATGAATAAGTGGTATAATTGGCTTCTGTATTGAAGAAATTGATCTGTATATTATGTTTTACACTGACAAAAGTCAAAGATAAAATGAAAAAAAAACTAAATATGAGGAATGAAAGTCTTTTTTTTCTTAAGCATATTACAAATGTAGAAGCAATCATAAGGGAAAAATATGGAAAAAATAAGTACACCAAAAAACCTGAAAGTATGTAAACCAAAACTAACAAATGAAGAGGAGAGAAAATAAGGATTCGCAATAAAGGGGCCAGCATCTGGACATTTTAAGAGTGCTGCCCTGCCCCCTCCCAAATAGCTAAGGAACACAGAGATGCACTGTTAATAGGCTTGGGCTGCCATTGATGCAACTTCATATTCTCAGAGTGCCAGAGGTTGTAAGTTCAAGCACACGCATCAGTAGGTGTGACTTCTCCTAAAATATATCTGGTCTGCAATAGCTGCCTTCACAGAGCCTTGTCCCTGCCCAGTCCTTGCTGTCCTTGTTGTTCTGTCCTCTTCTTACAAGACCAATCCTATTAGATGGATTAGAGACCTGCTATTGGGACTTCAGTTAACCTTAATTGCCTCTTTAAAGGCTCTATCTCCAAACACAGCAACATTGGGCCTAGGATTTCAGCAAATGCATGAGATCCGGGAAGAGCACAGTCCATTTCTTACATACCCAAAGTGCACAAATACTAATGGCTGCAGCACTAAAAAAAGAAAAAAGAAACAGTTTAAACAATTCATAATTAAAGAAATGAAAATTTAAACATATAGAAAGATCTCTTTAAAACTCATCTTGTCAAGAGATGAATTCAGGATGCAGAAAATAGATGAAAGTAATTTTAAAAGAAGGGCAGATTGGTTTTTAGTAACAGCGCTATGTAATAAATAAAAGTAGATATGCCTCCATGATTTATGAGTTTTTCAGAGGAGAATGAATGTATCTATCTGTTCAGCTTCTTCCTCAGAGTTAAGGCTCAGCCACTAGCAACCATTCTGAGCAGGGTAACAGTACCAAGTTGACTGAATCAAAAATATGCATCCAAATTATTTTACTTGTTATTCTAATAGAAGAGACATGGAGAAAGAGCAGAAATCTGTATCACTAGGTCATCAGACATGTATCGTCATTAGCAAATGCATTATCAGAAATGAGCTTATTTTTTTTTTTTTTTTTGATTAAGGCAGCACTGATCTGGAGAGAGCAAGGGAGACTTGAATCTACTTTGCAACTTCAATTTTTGTGGTATTTTCATATAGAAAACTTTCTGGGAGTCACTGATGGAGTCATCAGTTTCCATCTAATTATGTTCTGAGAATTCATAAAATTATATTAAAGATCTTCTGTTCCACCATAATATTTTAATTGATTATTTGGGACTTTCACACAATAAACATACTCAATTTCTATTTCTCCCAGGTTCATCCTCCCACCCTTGCCCGCCTCCCCCACCAAACCCACCAAGTCCAATTTGTGTAGCCCAAATTCTCACTGGGGCATGGTCAAACTTCCAGTGGCTGGCCCATTAAAGAGAACTGAGACCTTCCTCTTGCCCACACCAGACACCATCAACTATGAAGAGCTATACTTCGATTTTTTCATTTTTGGTTTTTTGAGACAGGGTTTCTCTGTGTAGCCCTGGCTGTCCTGGAACTCACTCTGTAGACCAGGCTGGCCTTGAACTCAGAAATCTGCCTGCCTCTGCCTCCCACGTGCTGGGATTAAAGGCGTGGGCCACCACACCCAGCTTATACTTCGATTTTTAAGGACTCCCTTCAGTGGCTTTCTAACTAGACTGTGTATGTGTGTGTGTGTGTGTGTGTGTGTGGGGTTGTCCCAGAAACCTTCAGTGTCTCTCATTCTCAACCAAGTCAGCAGTCATCAAAACCACTGCAAAAGAAGCGCCCTTGCGGGGCTGTTGAGATGGCTCAGAGGGTAAGAGCACCTGACTGATCTTCCGAAGGTGATAAGTTCAAATCCCAGCATCCACATGGTGGCTCACAACCATCTGTAACGAGATCTGGCGCCCTGTACTTACATATAATAAATAAAATAAATCTTAAAAAAAAAAAAAAAAGAAGCGTCCTTGCCCATAACAGCCAGTGGCAGCGTGGAACACAAACCCCAACACAGTCCCCACAAACCCCAACACAGTCCCGTGGCAGCACAGATCATGAACCTCAACATTGCCCCCTGCTGGAGCGAGGGCCAAGGACAACATAGGGGTCTTTCAAGGAGGCCCAATTCAGAAAATGAAGCAGTGCTCAGAGCCATCATTGAGCTGGGTAGCTCACTTCCTTCCGGGCAGAGCTTCTTGAGAGCTCCAGCTCCAGGCTGTCTTGAGAGCTCCAGCTCCAGGCTGCTGCACACCACCCTCTCAGCCCGACTCAGCAAGGAAGGACCGGCTTCCCTGTCCACTGCAGCCATGCTCCCTCCTGCACCTGTTGCTGCCACCACCAAGTTTCTGGTTTCTCCTCTCTCTCTTTCATGGGCTGCTCTGTTCAGGCATCCTTCCCACCTCTCTATTGCTCACTTGTCCATTGAAGTGCATTGTTACCTGTAATATATAAATAAATGTGTGTGTGTGTGTGTGTGTGTGTGTGTGTGTGTGTGTGTGTGTGTGCCCAAACAGCTTTACATTGCAAATACCGATTGCAAGGATTCATTGGTCTGGTTCAAGGTTTCTGGTTTCTGAAGCACCATAAACTCTGGACTAACCCTGAGATTTGTTCTGCATATCCTGTTGTCCTGTTGCTGCCCAGAGTTAGTGTGATCTTCCTTATGGGGAGGGCATTAGGAAGGTTGAGAACCACTTCTTAGAGGAAGCCAGACATCTTTAACATCTATCCACAGGGAATCCATAAGCTTGAAATATAGTGATCTCAAAATCTAAAAGACAGTGAAGCTTATTTTTCTTAAGGAAGAAGCCATTGATGCTGTTCACAATTTTCAAAGAAAATTTAATTTCTCTGTATAAAGTAAAACTTTAGAAATCTATTACTGTGTGTTTTAATGTACATCTATCTCTCTTTCAGTCAAAGCACAGAAACCAAACACTTCAGTACATTCAAAACAAAACAAAACAAGCCTTCAGTTCAAAGACACTGCATTTCCCACTGAGAACAACATTTGAATAGTGTGATTACTCTAAAGACAGTCATTCCTGGAAGAGAAATAATAGGTTACTAGTTAGAAAATAGATTATTCAAGATTGAAAAGCTGAATGAAAAAGGGAAATAAAATGAAATGGAAAGGACATGACTGCCGCTAGGTATGTGGGAGAAGAAAGTTTATTGTAGATAAAAGGGAGAGCATTGCCAGAGGCAGAGACATCTGGGGGAGTCCAGAGTGATCCTAGTCCTGAGCCTGTGAGGAGATGGGGAAAGGAAGGGAGAGGTAGAGAGGAGAATCAGGTGCAGCAGCCAGGAGGACAAAGGTACAAAAGGGGTGAGTAACTAAAATGGCTAGGTTATACAGAGGAGAACCTCTGGGGGGAGGGGGCAGCCAGCCACTGGGTGGGAGAGTTCTGAGTAGATGGTAGGGTATGCCAGCCATGTTCAGTAACAGGTAGGGACTGAGGGATGCTGGAAGAACCTGGTGGTCAGGTTCGCTTTTAATATGTTAAATATTAACCTCAACTGGTTGTCCCAGGTTTGAAACTTAACACTGCTTTGCATATTCAAAATGCAAAATATTGCATCCAGGAAACACCCTGTGCAAGAGAGATTATAGATGCATTCGATACCTAGAAAAGATGGGATTTAAAGATTTGGCTGACAGGACCCTGACAAAGCTCTCTCATGTGAGTCTATGCCAATGCCTGGCAAATACAGAAGTGGACGCCCACAGTCATCTATTGGATGGAACACAGGGCCCCTAATGAAGGAGCTAGAGAAAGTACCCAAGGAGCTAAAGGGGTCTGCAACCCTATAGGAGGAACACCGAATGATATGAACTAACCAGTATCCCTCCACCCCCAGCTGTGTCTCTAGTTGCATATGTAGCAGAGGATGGCCTAGTCGGCCATCAATGAGAGGAGAGGCTCTTGGGATTGTGAAGATCATATGCCCCAGTACAGGGGAATGCCAGGGCCAGGAAGCGGGAGTGTGTGGATTGGGGAGCATGGTGAGGGAGGGTATAGGGGGCTTTGGGGATAGCATTTGAAATGTAAATGAAGAAAATATCTAATAAAAATTATTTAAAAAGTAGAAATTTTTTTTTCATGTTTTTCTTTCGTCATGCAAAGAAGAGTGAATACCTTAAGCACTACTGTGAGTAGTTTCAAGGAAAGCAGCTCATACAAATCAAAGGATGCAAGGAAAACATCTTGTATCAAAGCACACCAAAATGAAGTGATAACGGAAAGGAATAGGTCACACTCACCTAACTGCATATTAAATTACAGTAGGCTGGGCCCTTTATCAGATCCTAAAATCTGTTCAAAAAAGCACGTGTGATACAGAAGTAACAAAAGACTTCTGCTTCCCCAAGACTTTGCAAAGGTGAGAGATGAATTCCGTGTCTTGCCTATAAGTGTATTCCATCTTTCCTGCATAGCATGATAGCATGATAGTATTTATTTTGTCTCAGAGTCTGGATTAAGTTTAATTTCTGGAAAAGAATAAACTGTTTCCCCCTCTAATTGAAGGCCTGTAAACTCATCAGTGCAGAGCCCATCTGGATTTTTTTTTCTTTTATGCTCCTTTTTCTTCTCCTTTTCCTCTTAGAATAATGTTTTATGCCTATAATGCATGCACATGTACATATTGATTTACTGTTTGTGTGTACAGAAAGCAAAGAACTATAAAGAAGCTAAACAGCTTACATGTTAGCCTGGACCATTTTGCTGTTTACGACGAGGACTCACAGCTACAGAGAGTGAGAGGCTGCTGCTGCTCACTGCTGCACTCCTTTTAACTTGGGAGAGAAATCTGTTGGGAACTGCAGGAAATCATCTATGTTTAGATCCATTTATTAAAGTGTTTGAATGCTGGAGTTGGGGTGAGGGTTGTTAAAGATTCAGATTCCATTCCTGCTCCAGACCTTCACTAGTGTTACTAAAGATGGAGCCAGGAATCTACCCTTTAAACAAACTTCCCAGATGAATTATTCAGACACAAGACTAATGCTTTAAAAATATAAGACAAGGAGCTGGTGAGATTGCTCAGTGGCTAAGAACTCCTGTTGATCTTGGAGAGATTCTGTGTTCTAATTCCAGCACCCATACAGTGCCTAACATCCATCCATAACGTCAGTTCCAGGGGATCTAGTACCTTCTTCTGACCTCCCCAGATACCTGTTTTGCTCATAGTACACATATACAATGCACACAAATGTTCATACACATAAAATAAAATCTATACATTTTACACACACACACACGCACACACAATTTCTTGGGAGAGTGGGGTGAGAAATGCATTGTATGTAGTTAAAAAAAAACCTTTCACAGTATTAACTGGAGATTTCTAGATTAATTCTGTCTATCTGCCTTTTTTTTTTTTTTGACTCATCCTATTGACAGAAAATATAACCCCAACTTCAAAGGGACTAAGAAATGGTTTGTTCTGATTAACCATGGCCTGGGATCAAGGATTCAGGTTGTCCTGCATGATGTGCTCTAAGTGGAAGGAGCTACAGGAGACTGCATCATCACAGAACAAAAGAAACTCATCAGTATGGCCAGTTGCCAAATACATTTGTAGCATATTTGGCAGCCATCTGGCCAAAAAAGTAGGAAGAATTCTGCTACAAGTTTCAGATGGTCCATAATGATATTCTTAGATTTGGGGTCCATGGAACCTAGTAGTCTGCTGAGTTAAGGAATCCAAAGGTTTGACCAGCAAGTTGGAAAGAGGTTTGGTTAAACACAGAGTGGGGCACTGAATAGCTATTAAAGAGAATAAAAATCACTAAGAAAAACCGAAACAGGCCAATTAAAATGTGGGTTAAGGGCCAATTGGGGTGGTGAATCCCTTTAATTTCAGCACGAGATAGCAGAGGCAGGAAGAGCTCTGAATTTGATCTACATAGTGAATTGCAGACCAGCCACAGATAACATCCTGAGACCTGTCTGAAAGATAAAAGAAAGAAAGAAAGAGAGAGAGAGAGAGAGAGAGAGAGAGAGAGAGAGAGAGAGAGAGATAGGAAGGAAGAGAAGAAAGAAAAAAGCAAGAAAGAAAGGAAGAGAGAGGAAGGAAAAGAAAGAATAGATAAAGAAAAAAATGTGGATGTTCATCCTTAGTTGATGCAGTACGTGTGTGTGTGTGTGTGTGTGTGTGTGTGTGTGTGTGTGTGTGTGTGTATGTCTCCGTCCTTGCAGGAATTGCAAACTGCAGGGAAACAAACTAAGAGATGAGAATGAAATCTCTGTATAGCTGGACTCAGACAGTCAGATCAAAACTTGGATCAAAAATTCTGGAGAATCTCATTCCATGACTTAATTTTCTTACACATTGAAATACCCATAGAGATGTAAAATGTATTTTAATTAGCATAAGGCCACACTGAATACTATCTATTATAAAAGCAGAGCCAGACATTATTGAATTATATCTAAAATTGGACCAGGAAGGAAAGAGCCCTTGTCACATAATAATCAAAATATTAAACACACAGAACTGAGAAATATATTAAAAGCTGCAAGGGGAATAGGCCAAATAATGTATAAAGGCAGAGCTATTAGAATTACACCCAACTTCTCAACAGAGACTCTAAAACCCAGAAGGGCCTGGACAGATGTTATACATTATTTGGCCTATTCCCCTTGCAGTGGTAAAACCAATCCAGAAAACTATCAAAACAAATATATATCAATGACACTTATTTACATGACTTCATTTATAAATTATCATTGATTACTAATTAATAATTTTTATTATTTATTATTATTTTGGTTTGTCAAGATGGGGTTTCTCTGTGAATCCCTGACTGTCCTGGAATTTGCTTAGACAAAGCTGGCATTAAACTCAGATATCCTCCTGCTTCTGCCTCCCAAGTGCTGGTATTAAAGGTGTTCTCCACTACTGGTCCACTTATTAATTATTATTAATTAAAAGTGTATTTGAGTAAAACAATAAGATAAGTAGAAATATTTGATAATATGAGACTACTTCAAATAGTATAATTTTATTTTAGGGGAATACATTTTAATAGAAAAATAACCATCTTTTTTGAGAGGTTTAAATATTGCTGAAGTTGTAATTTTTCCAAATTTTGATGAATGAATCTTAGGAGTATAGGTGTGGAACATGTCATTAATAAGTATAATTTTTATGAAAGACTAGGTTTTATTACATATTTTTCTATAGGATAGGTGTTTTAGTTCATGCAAAATCATGCGATATATTCTTCTTTGTGTGCTTGTTTCTGTGTACATGCAAACGTGTGCTTGCAGGTACATGTGCACGTGAAGGCCAGAGGTGAATATTTTGTGTATTTCTCAACTTGTTAGTCACCTAAGTTTTTGAAACAGGATCCCTCACTAAACCTGTAGTTCACTGGTTTGATAGGGCTGGCTGGCTAGTGACCTCAACATCGCTATGTCCGTATCCCCAGTGCTGACATTACAGATGTGTACCACTGTGCCTATGGGTACTGGAGGTAAAAAATCAGGTCCTCAAGCTTGCAGAACAAGCACTTTAAAAACTGAGCCTTCTCCCCAACCTTGATTCTCATTTTAAAAATGAGAAAACAGCATCCTGGAGAGGTGAGTAGGTGGTGCAAAGTCACCTGGCAGCCCAGCTGAGACTCACATCTAGTCTGTTGCACTCCTACTAGTGTTTGCATGGAGATAATCCTAGGTTTTGGAGAAGTGGGTCAGTGATGAACAGCATTTGTTACTCTTGCAGAGAACCTAGGTTTGGTTCCCAGCACCCATGTCAAGAGGTTCACAACCACCTGCAACTCCAATTCTATGGGATCCAATATCCTCTTCCAGCCTGTAACAGAGGTGGCACACACACACACACACACACACACACACACACACACACACACTACATACATAATTAAAATTTAAAATTAAAGATGATTCTATGTCTTTTTTACTTTACAGTTTCTGAAGCTTGATTACCTCTGATTTTTTATTACATGGAGACCTGAAAGCACAGATGATGAAAAATTCCAGTGTTAATATCTGTGGAGGCCAACAGTATAATATAAATGATAGTGCTATTTATAATGATAAAATTATTAGACTTACTGAGAGTCAACATTAATAATGCTAATGTGAGTTATATTGTTATATAACTAATATGAACATCTCTTACTGCATTTTGACAATATTCTGTTAAACCTACATTCACTTAAATGAAAAAGGTATTAGAAATTAGATAGAGGTTCAGTTAGAAGGTAGTTTTTGTTTTTGTAAATTTGTTTGAAACAAAGTGATGAATATTAAGCATATTGGTATTTGTGAAGGCGGAGTTCTAGGAAGATAGAATTTTTATATGTAAATTCTATAGGATAAGCTTAGCTCTGGTACTTAGCCAAATCAAATTCCAAATACTTTTCTTTTTTAAATCAACAGAGTTTAAAGAAAGTAAAGTTAGGAGATGTGGTGAAGTCATCGTGACATCCATCTCTTCTCACACGTCATTTATTCTAATTTATTCTCACAGCCCTGGAAGAGAAAGAGACCCAGGAGGAGGGCTACTTTCCGAGCTTTCAGTATTTCATCAGTCAGCCACTTAGGTAAAGTCTCCGAGCTGTGGCTACATAAATTGTCTACTTCACACTATGCTGTTATAAAATTGTCATGTTTGGATCCTCTGATCTTTTTAGCTTCTTTTTGGGTTAGAATACAATTCTCTAATTTGGCTATTTTCAACCAGAATAATACTATTTCTTTGATCTTATTTATTGCTATGCTTTTAAATCCTTTCTCTGTATTAGAATTTCCTCATGGGTCAGTAGAAATAACATAAGATCTGTTTCTACAGATTATGATTTAGTCAATCTGGCACTTAAAAATTTTTAAAGGATTTATGTATATTTTATGTGTGTGGGTATTTTGCCTGCTTGTGTGTCTGTGCACCATGTATGTGCACTGTTCCACGAGACCAGAAGAGGATATTGGATCACTTGGAATTGCATTTATAGATGGCTGGGAGCCAACATGTGGGTACTGGGCATCATATCTGGGTACTCTGCAAGAATAGCCAATGCTCTTAACCACTGAGTGCCTGATGCTTTTTAAAGTGAATCTTAGGAGACTTGCATTTGTAGTGAAGCCTGAGAACCACTAATTCACACATCTGTTTTACCTTTTTAGCCCTTATGTTAGCCTCCCAATACTATTTTTTTTGTACCTTAGGACTATGAACAGGATGTTGTTAATGTAGAATTTCTCCAACTAAGTCTCCTGAATTTAGTTTATGAAGCTCAAGCCAAATGTATAAAACAGAGTTTGAAGAAACACTCAGGTTATGTAGTGTGGAATTCTGTTATCTCTAGGCAAACAGGGTCAGCCTTGCATGGCTTGGATTGACTTTGTACTTAAAAGCTGAGTGTCAGTAGTTTAGGTAGACACTTGTACCTCAGGAAACCAGGCCAGCAATTGATCTTACACGTATATACTACTATGTATATGACATTGTCATATCAAGAGTGGTAATAGATTACTGTGATTGAATTTTATAGTCTTCAATGTGGACTTGTTTGTGGAAGAATTAGTTTATATATTTCTTTGCAACGTGTTGATCAGCTTTGGAGTTCTGTTTTACAAATAAACAGAATATGGTCATTTTTCATAATTGTTCCTATGCACTTATTATAACATATTTTTCTATATAATGGAAATTATTTTAAGAACTGGGAAATAAACGCTGTAATCGCTATTATTTTCAATTTCGTTTTTTTTCCTAAAATGACCAGTAAAATACTTTTCTTTACTAAGATTTCTTTTGAATATTATTATTTGCACCTGAAACTTTTCACCTTTTCTAGACAAGTTCTACTAAAGAAGCTATTATCACAGTCAAAAAAAAAAGAGAGAACTACTTATTATTTAGATGATGAAGAACTGAGCAAGTATACTGATATGCCATTATTTTGAGTGAATAATTAATCATGTATCAGAAACTATATTAAAATAAAAAATAACACTTGGAGGGTTTTTGCTACAGAATGAAGTTCTGTCTACAGCATCTTCTGCGTTGGCTTAGTGCCCTCCTGCAGCCTGATGACCTGAGCCATGGAAGTTGTACTGCTGGATTTGAGGATTTCTTTAATCATAGAAGATAATATATAGATATCTTAGTAAAGAATCAAAGACAAAAGTGAAAACCATTTATAACCGATTAGGAATTATTCTTCCTTTAGTGGATGTCTAGATAGTTCCTGATTAGATAGATTATTTTAGGGTTTATTGTCTTAGAGGTTATAGATTCTTTCTTTTGTGTATGAGTAATGTTCTAACTGTCCCTTTTACCTCAGAGAGAAAAGCAGTTTAAATTTCTCCTAAAACACCTTGACTATAGTGAAAGAGCTGAAGTACAAGCACTCACGCATCTTCTATGAGAAATGAAGCAGGACTATTTAATCTATGCATATAATGTTAGTATTTAATCTACTAGAAAAATTAAAGTCCCTTAGATTTTTTGCATTTTTTTCTTAAATTCTTTTAAGTTAGCATGACTAACTTCACATAAGCTGATAAATGCAGAAAGGTTATTTGTCAATATTACAAAAATTAAATCTATATTATCCCCAGAGCTTCCAAAATTCTGCCCCTAAGATGCCCTTTTCACTGGTGTTCTTACATAGTTTACTACAGTGTTTCCTGCAAAGATATTTTGAAGAATTTCAGGGCCATAGAAAAACACAACTTTGGCTTGGATAACTTCTGCTCCAAAATTTATTATCTGTATACAAGATTCAGTAGCTTTTATATTGTTTTGTTCTTACAAATGACTGTGAGCCCTTTTTCATATATATATATATATATATATATATATATATATATATATATATATATATATATATATCTTCTTTTAAGAATATAATCTTTAATGTTTATATATATGTATATATAAAGATGATACACACACACATCTTTGGGCAGTGGTTTCATCTTTTGTAGCATTTATGTTCTGGATACTTTGTGTTAGGAAGTACCCCCTTGGATATGTGCTTTGTCATTTATAGTATGGTACAGAGTTCATTTTAGACATTTTTCTTCAGTTTCTTTCATTTTCTCCTAATATTATTATTGGCTTCCTTGTCTACAGTGTTGGATTTGAAGATTTCTCTTACATATGCCTGCTTTCTTTGCTACACATTTTCTCAGACACTTTGCCCAGCATTACTATATGTTTGGAAAGAAAGGGAAGATTTTCACTTCTGCTTAGTCTAGTATCTGGATCTAAAATCATTAAATATCAAAATTATTATCTGCCCTTGTTAGACAATGGTTCTTTTTACTCTCCATTCTTTTCGTACATTTTTCTAATTTTATTCATGGTGATGACAGAGTAATCAGTTTTTTAGTTCCCCTCGCATCTAGAAATGGTGATCCAATTGTTACCAGCAAGACTAACAACAATAAAGGACAGAAGCATCTGGTGCTGTCTGTCCTGTGTCACTTTCCTCAACCTTGACACTGACCTAATATCTAGATCTACAGCAACTGTTTAGTGACAGTGAGGTGACAGGCATGAATACAAAAGCCTATGTAAGGAGGGTAGAATGGAGATCTGGGCAGATCATTAGGAACTGATATCAGCAATACTATCAGAGGAAACACAGTTTCTCTTGTAGAGACCAACTCTTATTCTATGAGTTATTCTTATTCATGGTTACTTGGTGTGTGTGTGTGTGTGTGTGTGTGTGTGTGTGTGTGTGTGTGTGTGTGTGTGTGTGTGTGTGTGTGTGTGTGTGTGTATAAGAGCACTCCTAATTCATGTATATCTCTAATGATTAGGATTTTTGAATTGGATGAGGATATTTGAAGAGCAAGTTTTAGAGACATGCATTTAACAAGAGTTCTTAGACTTTATAGAAAAATCATGCTTGCATTTGCATTGTGATTTTAAAATAATCTGCTGGCATTGAGTATAGATGACACATTAAAACTGTCTGTATAAATTTGTTGGTTTTATTTTTGACATCCTGATGTTTTGCTCACCAATTTGCTTTAAAAAAAATAGAGCTGTGCTTTGTTTCCGGTTTATTATACACTTACAAATTTTGGACTTTGTGTGATTCATGCATCTGGTTAATATGCAGTTTTATATTACAGTAGATCAGATGTAAACTTATAGTATGTATGATCAGCATAAGGAGTTCAAGAAATCAGTAGGGAATGAATTGTAAGTAAATGTCTCAGTGGCTTTTTAAAAAAATCTAAATGCAATTACAGTGGAGAATGGACTATACCATTTAATTTTTTATATGACAAAGTAATAGATATTTAATTTTATGTGAAGAGCATGGACCTGATAGACAGTTTCTAGAAGATGCTCTTGGTGTTTCCTCTCTGTCCTGTGCAGTGACAAGACAGCACATAAGATGGCAGTAGGAGATTACAAATGCTTCCTCTCTCTCAGCACTCAGTCCGGAGAGCTAGGTCCATGACTGCAACAAACACCATCATACAACACCTTCCAGGTTGCTAAGTGGCTTGTCTTCATCGACTATATTTTTCCTTTTTAATATAAAGAAGAAAGGTACTAATTTTGGTCTCCCATCCATCTTTTAAAGGAACTATGCACAATGTTATATTTTGGTTCATTATTTCCCTTATTAACTCTCTAAGAACCTAAGGTTTTGCGTGCTTTTCTGGAATCTTGACTTTTAAAAGGTAAACCGGGGTTTCTTAGGCTTTTTTTTTTAATCCCCAAAACTTTATTAAAAATTCTAAGGATTAAATACTTAATTAGTGTTTTTGTCATGCGTGTTTGGATTTAAGTTTCTTTTCCAAAAATGCAATTGTAGTGTATTATTGTTACCATTTAAAACATCCAAATGTTTCTTTATTGTGAGTGTGTCTTACCAATAAGGCTTACCAAACAAGACCTGGACAAGGAAAACATCAATGGTCATGCTGACATGGAAGCAGGGAAGCTTAAGGAACTTCATCCTAGACAAAGAACTATAGGTGACTATGGTGCTAAGTGGAAGATAATAGTCTTCCTCAGGGTTATCCAATACCAAATGGCCATGCCTGAAATCATACATGAGTAACATTATACAAACTGAGAAGGTTGCATTTACATATTTAGGAACACACACACCACACACATGTATATACACCACCACTACTACCACCACCATCATCACTACCATTACTACTACCACCATCAATTAGAAAAAGAGAACCAAAACTTGAAAATCACAAGGGGTGAGTGTTACATGACAGGATTTGGAAGGAGGAAAGGGAAGGGTAAAATGATATGATCTCCAACAAGTAAAGAAAATAATTTTTAAACAGTTAAGTAACAAGTTCCAGATCCCATGTGGAATCCAGTGGAAGAGCTGACATCTGAAAGGAGGACACCTGTTTTTAAAGACTGTGATTTTCTTGTTATACAGTCAACAGTTTTGTTAGGATCATATTTAAGGGGGATACAAACAAGTCCTAATTGGCACTAAAGTATTATCACTGTTGACACACACACACACACATACACACACACACACACACACACACACACACATACACACAAACACATCTATCTATGTTTTCCCTCTCCTAAGCATTAATAACATGGTCAAATTAGACACAATCTAGAAATCTGCCCATGAAACATCTTTGGGAAGAAACTAAGAAATATATCCTTAAGGGGCTGTTTACAGTGAGGAATTTGCTGCCTAAGACGAAAATAGTCTCATCTGTTGGTCAATGATTCAAAGCTCATCCCATGCTCCAGAGCCTCTAGTCCTTTTGAGGATAAGATTAAGACATCCAGCATCAAAGTTAGTGATTGGTCTTTCTGACTAACTCCAGATAAGTAACAGATAGTTTCTAAATACTAAAAAAAAAAAAAAAAAAAAAGCACAAATTATTTCCAATTCTCTTCACTTAAAAAAACTACACACTCCCAACCAACCAACCAACCAGCCAGCCAGCCAACCAACCAACCAACCAACCAACCAACTAACCAACCAACAAACCAGCCAAGCAAACAACAACAAACTGGTTCTGACATTCACCGGTCTCTGACTTTGGATAAAAGGCTCAATTTCCTAAAACCTCAGCTCCTTACTCTAATGATACGATAGGGACTGAGTTAGTGAAAGTAGCGCTGGGTACAACGCTTCCTATTGAATAAGAAAATGCCAGTTCTCATCATTATATTATTCAGAAATGACTCAAAAGGCCTGCACACAGAGGCATATTCCACAGGAGCAAACCTAACAACACTTTTAGAGTCCCCAAAGATGGAAATATCTAGTGTAAATCAAGATGTGAGGGGTCTGGGGAGATACTTCATTAGGTAAGGAGCACTGGTTCCCAGCACTCACATGGAGACTCACAACCGTCTACAACTTCATTTCCAGGGTCTCTGAAGTCCTGGTCTCCCGGCACCAGGCACACACACAATGAACATACCTGAACATAAGCAAAACATTTATATGAATAAAAACAAACAAGTATGAAAAGACAAAATGAAAGAGCGTAGGTGTTTGCACTGATGTGGAAGTCCTTGGTCCTTTACATTCTCCACATCAGATAACAAAGCTTCTAACGGACAATGCTTCCCACAAGAGACCAAGGTCATACCAAATCAAATGGGCTGTGTGGAGCATTAGTATTAAGCACTGAGCTGGTCTATGCTCAATCAGAATTTAATCCCACAGGTTCTCTGGGCTTTTAAACATCAAAGCTCAGTTACATTCCCATTAGTTGTTGATACAGAATGTTCAGACTCACGGGGTTTCTGCCCGTCAGTCAGGAAATTCTAAAGGAACAGTGTGCTCTAAGTGCCAGGGCTCAGTATGAGCTCACAGACATCGGACTGGTTCAGCGAATTAATTATTCTTTCATCTTCCCAGTCTTAAAACAATTTCCCACACAACTCTGAAAAACTCTGAAAAAGCCAGTTTGAGGAGGTTTGAAACTGACTAAATCATTGATATCAGCCCTGAAAATGTGTGAAATGATTAACATGAAGTTTTCAGAGGGTTTGGGAAAGAAGCGTAGGAGATCCCTTCTGGAAGGGCCTTGATAATTTGGTGGTTGGGAGAAATGGCCCAGTAGATGTTGAATGCCAAGTCCATAGAGCACACTCTGAGGTGTGCAAAGTTCCTCAGGCTTTTGGTTCTATGAGGAAGTGAGGATCCCTCTCCTTTCTCTTTCTTACTGAAGGAATCTAGTTTCCACACTAGAGAGACTCAGCAGAAACATGGGATGCAGTGTCCTAAGATAACAGGCATTCTTCCTGCCGACTGACATTAGCTCTTCTAGAAGTTTTTTTGTTTCAGCTTCCACTTTGTTGTACTAAAATCTCTACTCTCCTAGGGTAATTAACTGGGGTTTTACCAAAGGAAAAGAATGTAACCAACAGGCTGTACTCACATTCAACTGTCTTATTTGAGTAACTAGTCTGAAGAGTGAGGAAGAGGCATTTACAAATATAGAAAGCAACCTAAAGAAAAAAATTGGATGCCTGAAAGAGTGTTGTGTGATTGGAGAGTAGAAAGCATTCTCCTTTTCTGATAACGTTGGGTCAGAAGAAAGGACCTTGACTTTTAGAATCCTAGGACAAATGTTTTCCAAGCAAAAGTCTCCTCCATTCAAAGACCTCAACTGTGAGCATTCTCTTCCTCCCTTCTTGGTGGCAACCATGACTCGGTGGCTACAAGTGATAGTCCTGAGCAATCGTGGATTTCTGGGCAGTAGTGACAGTGGTGGGCACTAGTGAAGGAGTCCTGGGCAGTAGTGACAGTCGTGGGCAGTAGTTAGGTCCTGGGCAGCAGTGACAGTCGTGAGCACTGGTCATAGTCTTGGGCAGTTGTGGTAGTCCTGGCCTACATTTACACATCATAAGAAGTCACAGGAGCTGAATGGCTGGTACTGCTTCCTGGTCCTTTGTTTACATCAATGGACTGTGCTCCCACTCTGCTCTGCTCTTTCTGGCACTGCACACTCCTTCCCTGAACCATTGCTTTCTCCCTCTCCTCCTCCTCTTGCTTTTCTCTTGTCTTCCCTCCTGCCCTCTCTTACTTTCTTGTTTTCTAGCTAGAGTCTGAGTTTCTCAAGGGTAGTGATTAGTTTAGCTTCAAAGTACAAACATTAACAAAATATATTTATTAAGTTTAATTTCATCAAAAATTTGCCATTTATGTTGTATCCAGGAACTCAGCTTATAACATTTGTTTTTTATTTGTCTATTCAAAAATTAAAAAAAAATCATTATCTTCAACTTTATACTTGGATGGCGACGTCATGGAAATTACTTTCTATATCATCACTTTTACAGACCTCTATGTGTGGCAAAAGAATTAAATTGACCTATATGTACAAGTACTTGCTGTCTTTAAGCAGTATCTGAGATGCTCATTTTATAAAGAGAAGGATCACTAAAGTTGAAGCTGGGTGGAAGCATAAAAATTTAAAGTAAATAACATGAGAAGTACATTTAGTTACCATGGCCTTATATATACATCCCTTACCAAAGACTGACATATTGTGACAAAAACTAAGACCTCAGGACTATACTAGTCTCCAACTTAATAATATTTAAATGGTTAGAAATAGATTAAAAAATGCTTAAATTTTATGAGACGCCAAAAACTCTCTTATAGGACTATAAAGAAATGATCTCAGCTAAACCCCATTTCCTCATGTGTATAGGTTAGTCCACCTATAGCGATGTCACTAATTCCTGATAGAAGTCACTGATAGTGGTACTCAGCCTACCCTCATCCTTAAATCAAATTGGTGATTCTATTTTCTGACTGTGGGGATGGAATTTTTTTTCCTCAGGCTCTCAAAGCACAGCAACACACTTTTCTTCTTGGATTTAAAGATGAAATACAGCTTTGCAAATGTGTCCCTCTGCTGCCCCGGGATGTTCAAGTCTAAACTTGACTTTGCCTTTGTTTTAGTGCTCGCAGCAGAATCCCGCCAAGAGCTGAAGCGCTTTCCTCGGCTGGAACAACTCTCATTTCAGACATCCATGGGTTACTGCTGTCCTTGCGTCCCCAAGCTTTCGGTCAACTTTATCAGAGAGCCATCCTTGGCCTTTATTGGTAAACCAGAACAGTTTGGGGGCTCTCTACCTATAATTTCTTTGTTATCTGACATCAAAGCTTGGTTTTTTTGTCTCTTGGGTGTATCACCTTTTGATGGAGGCCGGCTCCTACTTCCTTCATGACTCTGACCTCACAGTTAAAGGCGTTCAGTAGAGAAAAGTATCTGACACACATTTGCAGAATGAGAAATGAAACTGCTGAGAAAGTATCTGTGGGAAATTCTAGGTGCTGACTGGTAAATTATACCACTAGGTACATACAGCGCTGTGGTCCGGCGTGGGCCTCTCTCTGGCAGAAGTGACTTGTGGACTCATGTCCTGCCTCTGGTCCTTTCACATTTGCTTCCATTGCTCTGAATTTTTGTGCAAATCTGTGGGAGTCAGTCTCTTAAGCTGCTGTCTGACAAAGTTCTCCTTTTTTTTTTGTTTGTTTGTTCTTGGTTTTTTTTTTTTTTTTTTTTTTTGCCTACCAATCCAGGAGCTGCAGCCATGGGGTCCGCTCTTTCATTGGACTTTCTATTTTCATCCTTTCCCAAGTGTGTCCTCTCATTCTTGCGCCTGGCTGCTTGCAGAGCCCTGCACGGGTCATGCTGTTTTCAGACCCTTTGAATTTTATCTGTTTTCTCTAACCCTTGTTTAATATTTCTCTTTATTCTCAGGGTTCACACAATTCCCTTCTGTCACCCTTTATGTCTATGCCACGCCTTCGCATGTGACACTCAACTTCTAGTTTCAGTCAACGAACTGACGTGCTCTGTATTTGTCTCACTGCAAACAGTAACTTCCACTTCTTGGCCTTTTGGGCTCTGAGTCTGAGTCTTAATTACCTGTCCATTTTTGTTCACCAGCAACCTTTTATTATATGAACTGTTGTGGGTGTTGATTTTTGTACTATAGTCTGGTGTGTGCCCTATGATCAGTTTTCAGTGTTTAAGTTGGGTAATGAACATAAGGAACGTTTAGTATCCTGACTGTTGGGGGTCCTAGTGTCACACTATTCTGCCCCACCCTTGACCCCTGTGTAAATAGTGTCTAGCATCATTATGTTGTTATTATGCCCATTTATTTAGTTGGATACTCCAGGATTTATTTTCTTGGAATTACTACTTGTATGCTACCTTCCAAGCAGAACAGTTAGCACCCTTGTAAGAGCAACCCTGTCTGCCTGCACAATATATCATCACCTTGTGCCTATTGACTGTTGATTTACAGAGGAAAGAGCTAAGGAGGGGCACTGGACTCTCCCTGGCCACCCAGCCACTCTTCCCAGCCATTTTTATGCAATTCTTCCTTAAGTGCTCCTGGTCTCAGACGTCTCAGGGAAGGGCAGAGTTGGAGAAGACAAGCAGCAGGGCCTCTGTCTATGTGGCAGTGAGGAAGACTCAACTGGGGCTGCGTGGGGGTCACCCATGCTCTGGTTCGTAACCTTGCCTAGGCTCTGTAATAAAGCTCAATATATTCATTGGTTCCCCAGGGTGAGCTGCAGTGCAATCCTAACTGGAAACCATATTTAGGAGGGGATAGACCCTGTACAGCCCCTTCCCAGGGAATAATTTTAGTGACACTTGTTCATTGTTGATGATGGTAGTTGCAACTGTTGCAAATAATAACTGCAGAAGAGTGCTAAGTACTCTTAAAAAAAATTGTAATACACAATCTTTATTTAACTAGTTTAAACATCATTTTTTATATTTAGTCTTTCAATTAAAAAAAAAAAACAAGTGTTGAGTTGTTATGTAAAGTTAAATCCCTCTCTCCCTTTATCTTCCCTCCCTCCCTTCTTCTCTTCCCTCCCTCCCTTTTTTTCTTTGTTCCCTCCTTGTTTCTTTGCGGTCAAAGCTGCTGTTTATACCTTGTGGTGGAGGCCTGTAGGCTGATGTGGTAGAGATAACACAATGGCTCACATCCTCTTGCTTCTCTCTCCACACTGCAAGTTGCCTGATTTGAAGCACTAATGAGCTGTGAAATATTCTTCTTCTGCTAATTTAACTCAGGAAGACCACTGGGGATTTCTTTCAAAAGTTGAGACAGAGAGGAATGCTTAGCTTACAGATTAGCTCACTGATAGGAATATTTTTTTTTCCTTTGCAAAATGAACTCAAACAAAAAACAAACCAACCCCCCAAACAAACAAAAAAACAAAAAGACTCAACCCACCGATCAACCAAAGTGTGCAAGAGTGGAGAGTGTGAGCTGGACACTAATATGTGTATCCTTTGCTTTTCTGTGCTTTGTGGATGTGATGTGACTAGCCCTTGTGACTTTCTTAATATAGTGGACAGGGATTCGGAATTGTGAGGTAAACAAGCCTATTATCGCTTAGGTTGCTTTTGTCAGGGTATTTCATCACAGAAATGGGAAATGATATAAAGACATGGCATACACACATCTGTGAATGTGTGTGTGAGCGTATTTATCCGTGCTTGCCCATGTGGAAGCCAGAACTTGATGGGAGGTGTTTTCTTCACTTACTCTCAACTGTACTTTTTTTTGAAAGAAGGACTCTTAACTTATTTTTTGAGACAGGGTCTTTCACCAAACCTGAAGTTTATCTTTTATCTTGCTTCAGTTAAGAAAGCCACACACCTTCACTTACATAAAGCAAGGTACACTTATATAAAGCAAGGTAGAAGTAATTTAGTCTACATTTTCAATATGGCTGAAGGTGTGTGGCTAGAGGGGAGAGGGAGAGGGAGAGGGAGAGGGAGAGGGAGAAAGAAGCGGGGCATGTTTGCGAGAGATTTGTGCTTAATTTGAAGTAGGAAGATCCACTTCTAATCCAGATCTTGAGGTGGGAGGGAAGATATACCTTTACTCCAGGTCACAGCTTCTGTTGGAAGCCTATATAAGGGCATGGAAGAAAGAAGCATTAGCTCTTTGCCTGTTTGTTCTCAACTTACTAGGAAGTTATTTCCTTCATTGGCATAAGAACCCACTTCTTCAGAATCCCAGAATATACTGAAGACCAGCTGAGACATCCAGCTACTAATTGGATTCTTGGACTTTCTGATCACAGCCAGCCATTGTTGGATTGGCTGGACTACAGCTTACAGGTCATTCTAATATGCTCCCCGCCCCGCCCCCCAACACACACATATGTATATATACTCATTCTATAACTTTTGCTACCCTAGAGAGCCCTGACTAATACAATATTTTAAAAAGATATGAAAAGAAAGTGAGAAGATGATCTAAGTGCATTATGTATGTGCATGGATGTATAATAATGAATACTATTTTCAACAGTTCAGTTGCAGCTGAAAGTCACACCAGTAAGATGGTTAATTTCATTCCTCGTGTTTGCGACAAAATTTGAATGATGATTGCACTTTTTGAATTTGTGTGAGGTTTGCACACACAGAATCCCTTTCTGCAAAGCTTTCTGCACTTCAATTTGCCTTTGATAATCATTGGTATCTTTTGAACATTGTGATTGGAGATAGTCTTTAAGTTGCTGTTTCCCAGAGATGGAGTTTACATTTCTGTTTCTTGTTCTCCTTTGGGATGCTTTCCTATGGTAAACAGGTCTGTTTTCATACCAATACATAAAGATACTTTCTCTTCCCTACCATGATTTGTCTCTGCTAGAGACAACACTAAGGACTTGTTGGGATTTATGAATCATGAAGACAATGAAAGGTTGTACATGGAGTGTTCAGTATTAATTTAAACTTATATTGATATGCACAAGTTAAGAAAGAATAAACATTGTTTTAGTTTACTTTAACAGAACCATCCAAGTAACAGTTCTCAAACAAAGGAACAGTTTCAGAATCTGAAATTTAAAACTCATTCTATGTATTCTTGTATTCAATGGAGACAGTATCATCCATTTGTGCAAATAGGAAATTCTAAAGTCCAAGAGTTGGGGAAAATTTGTACCTAAATGGAGATGTGGATTGTCTATGGGGTGGGGGTGTTCTAAAGGTTGAACAAGAACCACATGACAAGGAGAGACCACAGGGGGGAAACAGTGAACATTTATTGTGAGCCGGCAGTAATAATGACATGTCTAGGAAACTCTTGTCCTCAGGCTTTACAGTATCTGGAAGAGTTACAAAGGCTTTTACTCGAAGAGGTCGTAGAAAAGGCCATTTTAGAAAGAGGCCATTTTTACCTGTTCCTTTAGATACCTGACACACAACGCAAGCTTAATAAAATAGTACATAAAATGTACCTCTAGGGAAAGAGTGCATTTTAGACTTCTACTTCCCTTGCCACAGAACAGAGTGTGAAGGCAAGGCAAGAGAGGTAAAAGTGTGTGAAGTCTCAGCAGCGCACTCAGTGTGGTGCGTGATGTTCATCAAAAAACATCCTGTTTTTTTTTTTTTTTTTCAGGGAAATCAAAGCAGTTTGTCCACAGATCACTTTCAGACATTTAGCAGTGTTTGTTTCAAATTTCTTGTTAAAAGAGTCTACACTGGCGTGTGAGTGATTACAGAGAAGCAGACTGAAACCTAAGATTTAAAATACTAGATGTTGAGGTTTGGTGGGAACAGCTCCCAGTCATGTATAGAAGATGCAGTCTCACTAGGACGCTCTGGGCCTCTGCTCTCACAACCTTTCCACCCTCTCTTCCAAGATGTGCCCTGAGCCTTAGGTCTGTCTAGGGGCTGCACTGTAGATGTATCAACTGGAGATGGACATCTCATATTCTTTTGTTTTTTGCATACTGCTGTGGGTTTCTGTCATGGTTTCCATCTGCTGCAAAAAGAAGCTTCTTTGATGGTGAGTAGGGCTACATTTATCTATAGGTTATCCAGTCCCAGGTGGTCCTCCCTAAACACTCATACACACACACACACACACACACACACACACACACACACACACACACACACACTCATCTGTGTATGTAACAATAATAATAATAATCATCAAAGTTTAGACAGGGAGACATAGGAGAGTTGGAGGGGAAAGAGTGGGTGAAAACTTAAACACAGCAATCTTGTATGGCATTCTCAAAAACAATAAAATAAATGTTAAAAAAAGTAAAATTCCAGACTTTAACAAGCCCAGTGACCAGTAGCTCATTGTCACAGTCAGGGGCTTCTATTCCTGCACAAAACATCATGACCAAGAAGTAAGTTGGGGAGGAAAGGGTTTATTCAGCTTATACTTCCGCATTGCTGTTCATCACCAAAGGAAGTCAGGACTGGAAATCAAGCAGGTCAGGAGGCAGGAGCTGATGATGCAGAGGTCATGGAGGGATGTTAGTGGCATGCTTCCCTTGCCTTGCTCAGCTTGCTCTCTTATAGAACCCAAGACTATCAGCCTAGGAATGACCCCACCCACAATGGGCCCTTCCCACTTGATCACTAATTGAGAAAATGCCTTACAGCTAGATTTCTTGGAGGCATTTCCTTAAGGAGGCTCCTTTCTCTGTGAAAACTCCAGCCTGTGTCAAGTTGATACATAAAAACCAGTCAGTACATTCCTAGAAGATTTTGTAAGGAAGATGACTTCCTTACATGAAACCTGTTCTGTGGAAGACAGAACCTATCAGAACTATCTGTTGCTGCTGCATAGAACTGGCTACAGAAACATTGATTCTTGTGCCAAGTAAAAATGAATTTTAAGTTGTCGGCAGTAGAGCATTAAGCTTATATGGGATTCTCTGGGTTTAGGGTACCATGGAACTATGGGAGTTTGGTGGTTTTGTGTGAAGCAGGCCCTGCCTTTGGCTGTGCAGCTCAGTCTGATGGACATCTGCTCTTCTGTCACACCCACACAGACTCTGGTAAGCATATGGCAGCTTGAGTAGTCAGACCTTATCATCTCAGTGGCTGAGAATTTCTTGGCTGCCCATAGATGAAAGCAAGTGTGATGTGTGATATAAAATGGAAAGAAATCCACAATGTAGAAAGATAAAAGAGGAAGAGCATGAGACCTCAGACACCTGTGGCTTTCTGAAGGCACATTGCCAAAGTGGTCTAATAGAGGTGGAGCCTAGAATTAAACTTAAAATAACTTCTTTTGCTTGTATTCCATATTAGGGTAGAACTTAAGATAAAAAGACAGTTTTCTCATCTGGTGATCTGCTGTGTTCTAGACTGTATACCCCGAGCTACTGTGAGGATATAAAGAGCTAAGGGCTCCTGTAGCCCCCGAGTTACTGTGAGGGACATAAAGGGCTAACGGCTCCTGCAGCCTGCACACCCTGGCTTCTTTGTTCATCTCATTCTCCAAAAAAACAGTTTCTGGGAAAAACTTTTACCCTGACTTGCAGTGTGCCTGGTCATCATTTCAAATAAAAAACTGAATGTTTTAAATAGGGAAAACAAGGAACGATTTTAAATGATTTTTAACACACATAGTAAAACACTGACTGTCCATTGTCTGTGAGGTGCACAAATCATACATCCCTTATGTCCATCACTTAAACATCCTGGGGAGAATCACCCTAAACACAGCTAGGAGACAACAATAAAAATTTACTTTTCTCCTGGATCTTGGTGTCCATCAACTGTGGTCTGGGCTTTGCAGGAGCTACTCATACATTGTGACCATCAAGTCAGTCTTGTTAAGTCTCTTGGGCTTGCTCTATGAATAGGTTTCAGCAGGCTGTTGGATGCCTTAGAGCAGTGTTTCTCAATCTGTGGGTCTCGATATCTTTGGTGATTGAATGACTCTTTCACAGGTGACTCCTAGAAGCATCGGAAAACAGGTATTTTACCTTACGATTCATAAAGTAGCAAAATTAGTTGTGATGTAGCAATGAAAATAATTTTATGGTTGGGGGGTCACTGTGACATGAGGAACTGTATTAAATGGCTGCAGTGTTAGAAGGGTTGAGAGCTACAGACCTAGAGTCTCAACATTCCTGTTACATTAGATGACTTGGCTTCATGCCGTGTGTCATTTGTCTTTCAGCAGGTTAACCTGAGTATGCTTTCTCAGCAATGACAGTGTGACGAAATGGAGGCAGAAATAAGGACACTCAGAATCTGCTAGCTTCGTATCTGTACCATCTGTCTCCTTAAGCACACTGAAGGATGTGCCCAGATTCAAGGAGTAAGGAGACAGGCTCTGTCTTTTTAGATAGGTTAAAGGGAGGGGAGGGACACGAAGAATTCAAATCATTTAAAAGTCAATCTGGCAATTGGCTACTAACAAGGCACTCTGTGTTTAAACACTGTTTTTTAAGGTTATTGGTATTTAGCTTATGAGGACATGTTAGATTCCCCCCTCCTTTATTTTTTCAGAATTTTATCATGAAATTGGTTAATACTCAGAAAATATTAAATCTATACAGTAGCTTTAACTTGTCTCTCAGTGTCAGTGTTCCATCCTGTGTCCCTTATGGCGCTGCCATAAACCCTGGAAATACTTCTCCATCAGCGGGTTACAGGCTGACCTTTCCTTACGGAGTATGCTGGACACTGTAAGCATGGTGGTAAAAACAGGCCTCCTTTCTGGGTTCTAGCACTCGCTCCCTTTAATTCACAGAGGAAGTCAGTGGATTAGCTTGGAGGAGGCGGTGTGGGCTCCTTGGCAGTGAAACCTCTTATTGCGTTTGTCTCCCTCCCACTCAGTAGCTCTTTCACTAGTAACCTCACCTCCACATACTTATTCTCTTGTATGGGACACTTCTATAGATGGGCCTGTTCCCTGTAGCAAGTTTCTACCCCTTGGAGAGGTTGCACATTCCTGTGAGAACCTTGTCCCTATGACTATGGGTATCTTACCAGTGGCTACACTGTTGAAGGAAATGCTGCTGTCCTCATCAATCATTAACTACTGATAAATCCTCAGGGAAGGTAGGGGCTTTGTAAGTCACTCTCCCTCCATGGAAGGGACTCCATGACAGGCCCAGTCTTGTGAAGATAGAGTGCAGGTAACTGCAGCCACCGTGTGTTCAACAACACAGTGAAGATCTCATGCCCAGAAGTCAGTGGTCAGCATGGACCCTCTTCTTGCTCGTTCAATCTTTCTGCCTCTCCTCCCACAATATTGCCTCAGTCTTGGAAAATGTGATGTTGATGCTCCATTTACAGCTTGAGCACTCCTCAACAGCCAGCTACTCTCAGCACTTTGGACAGTTCTGAGTCTATAGCATTTTGCAATGCTCACCATTGCAAAAGGAAGCTTTTTTGTCCAGAGCTGAAAGCAACCCATTATAATCAGCAGGGAGAACAAGGAGGTAATGTTTTTACTTACAAAATTAGTTAAGCATTAGAGGTATGATAATACATAATGATTGGAAAATGTGGAGAGGCTGGTATGTAACACTGAAAGGAAGGAATATATTAACTTTTGGGAAGTCAATATGATATATATATATATATATACATATATATATATATATATATATATACATATATAATGTTACAAACTCTCAAGTATGCATATAGTCTTTAGTTAGTTCATCCATATAATAATTGAAGATGTATAAATACTGACAGAATAGCAAAACCTGAGATATATTTAATTGTCCAGTAGCTGGGGCTGAACAATAGCATATCTGTGAATTTGTGAATATAGGGAAGTATAATTGAACTTTATTAAGGCAGAAAATAGTTCCAATGTATTTTAATTCTTCTTATAGTAAAACTTACTTTTTACTTTTAAAATGTTTAAAAGAATGATCAGTTGTAACTAGAAGATTTTAGTCTTTCTTTTTAAATTTTTTTTAATCCTCTAGATTTCCACATTTTAAGCTTCATACCACCCAACAATAAGCGACGCTGAGCCATCTATGCCCTGAAAAACCAGGGAAAGCCCGCTTTTCCATGCTGTTTAGGAATGTTTTTCATCTTGTTCAGGTCTGTATGAGATCTTTATTTAATCTCTGTTTGCATTCACCATGCTGATCCTGACTGCAGTGAAGAACGCAAAACACCAGCGGGGTGAGTTGTAATTAAAGCCCGGTGTCAGAGTTTTCGAGAAGTTAAACATCATTAATTCCCAGAACTTAAAAAAGGTGGAAAGTGATGTTCAAAGACAAGAATCTCCAAGTAGAGGGTGAAGTTTCTTTGCTTTTGTCAGTTCAGATAAAGATTTTATCGTTTAAACAGGAAGTTACTAGGGTAGGCAGAGGACTAGAGAAGGCTGGACACTACTGTCTTGTAAGAAGTATATTTTGAGAGGCCCATGCATTGTTTTTACCTCAGTGACTACAGAGGTCCACCTGCGAATGAAGAGATTAGTTGTGGGTTATAAGAAGACTTAAGGGATGGAATTACAGAATTTTCCTTTGTGTTTTAAAGTATTTCTTTAACAAACAGGTAGAATTTGTATAACTGTACTCAATATTATAAGCAATAAAAAGATGAAGAAACATAAATTCAAAGGAAAACTTCAATTTTAAATTTGATTTTTAGACCCTCTGACTTAGGAGTAGGGAGATTAACAAGAGAGACACTTCTTACTTCTGAAAATCAGTGTTTAAGTGACCATTTCCCCCACATATGAGCAAGGGCAGATTTTCTTGAATGTGACAGATAGTACACAGTCCTGACAAATCTTGAGCTTTCAGGGGTACTGTGCGATGCACATTTCTAGGGGTCACTGGCTACATATCTTTTACATGAATGATTGCACTGGGTAAAGAAATGTACAGCTGCTGTGGTCTGTCTATACATTTTTTTTTTTACTTCAAAAACACTTATTAATCTTGTCAAGAATATAGAGGCCTTGGAGATGCTTTAATTGGTTTGTAATTTAGTATAAGTCAGTTTTTCTATGAGATGTATTAACTTTGACACTTAACCTACTGTCCAAATAAAACAAATTACATCTCAGAACATTTTTTCATTTTTTGAAAAAGGTCAGGGTCATTTATTTGATTTCTCATAAACCAAGACTCTTGACACTAACCTAGAGGAGGGTCATTAACATAAATTGATTTAAAATTCCTTAAAAAGATTGATATGTGTGCTTGGCTTTTGGAGCTCTTAGCAATATCCTGAATGAAGTGCTTTAAATTGGAATTTTAGTTTTGGTCTTCAGGTTACATACCTGTCATACCTTTGGGGAAAGCAAAATTATTTCCTATATGCTAGCTAGGGCTCGGTTCAAGTTCACAAGACTTTGAGAGAAAAAATGTCCATGGCTTCTTTTCCAGAAAACACTGGTTCTTCCAAGACTCTGATTAGAGTTTCTTTGGGTCTTTTTCTGACATGATCCTGTTCGAATTTAGAAATCTGCCTGCATAGTGGAATGAACCCTGGGTTGAGGCCAGACACCCCCCCCCCAGTGTACTGTAGCTGAATTTTCCCTGTCCAATCATGACCATTTCTAAATTCCCTAGAAAGGCAACCTTAGAATAACCAGCTCCAGTCCCAGAGCCCAGGGGACTGGGAGGACAACTCTTCAGTACTTCGTCAAGCCGAATATGGGCATTGAGATATTTTTGAAGGGGAGGGCCTACATGCTTCTCTGGTCTCTCTCTCTCTCTCTCTCTCTCTCTCTCTCTCTCTCTCTCTCTCTCTCTTTCTCTCTCTCTCTCTCTCTCCCTCCTTTTTCTCTCTCACTAAGTTATTAAATCTGGAGAAATTGAGTTGTTGCCTAACTGAAAGCTTCACCCCTTATGGGATTCCTGTGAGTGAGTGAGTGAGTGTGTGTGTGTGTGTGTGTGTCTAACTGTCTGTCTGTCTGTCTATGTTTATATTGTTTCTTGGGCTTTTTTTGTTTGCTTGTTTTATCCTATTTCTTGTTTTATCTTACTTTATTACTATTTTAAGGTGCTTGTTTGTTTTCTAATGAGAGACAGAAAAGGTGTAGGTTTAGGTAGAAAGGAAGGTGGGGTAGAACTGGGAGGAGTAGAAGGTGGGGGAACTATAATCAGAATATAGTGTATTAAAATTATTTTCAATAAAAAAGGAAAAAAATGCTACTGTGAGGTTTCTTCTTACTGGTCAGAAATGGTCATGATCAGTAAAAGAAGTGAGACTCTATGCTAACAAGGAGTTGAGGAGAGTAAAGAGAACACTTATTTATTTGGGGTGGGAGTGCAAACTGGTTCACCCCCTATAGAAATCTATTTAGTGTGCTTTCAAAGACTGAAACTTGATCTGTCACAAGATTCAGCTGGGTGTGGGTGGGTAGGGGAGCAGGGAGCGGGGAGGGTATAGGGAACTTTCCGGATAGCATTTGAAATGTAAATTAAGAAAATATCTAATAAAAAATTAAAAAGAAGATTCAGCTATGCCAGTCTTGGGTATTTATCTGTGGTCTCTACGCTTTTGCTATATAATCTTTCTTCTTATAATGTTATTTTTATAACATTACAGTTATTAACTCTTTGATAATGCTAGAAATGTATTTTGAACATACCTACCCCTCCCTCCAACTCATCCCACAACCACTCTCTCTAACCTTACATCCTTTTCTACCCAAATTCCTCCTCTTTTCCTCCTCCTTTTTCTCCTCATCCTCCTTTTCTTCTTTTTATTTTCTTCTTTCTCCATCCAGTGTAGTTTGTGTTGTCCAGCTAGTCTTGAGAAAGTGTCCTGCTCCAGTATGTGGCCAGCTTACAGGGTCACATCATTAAAAGAAAAGTAATCTTGCTTTGGACTCAGGATCATCTTAACTTCCCAAATCAAGTTCAGAAATGAGCCCTCCTTCCAGGTGACCCCCAAAGAGCATATGAATAGGATATCTTTTTTTTTTTTTTTTTTTTTTTTTTTTTTTTTGTCTAGTGTTTGGTGTTATTTACCAGCAAAGCAGTTCTAAACTGATGCTTTCTTTGTGGGAAACAATTACAAATTCAGTGGCTTTATAAAGATGTCTGCATCTTCTGCTTCTCCCTGTTCTGTTTTTTTACTGCTATGTTTTAAAAAAAAATTGTCCTAATTTCACTTGATTTTTTTTCACTTTTAGCATAAAATTGCTCATGCTACTTTCTTATCTTACATTTAGTCTTTAATAAAACAGCTTCATTTACAGAGCTTCTTTTTTGCTACCTGGATGTTCTTTATAAGTATTAATGTTTTAGAGCAGTTCCAGGCTAGTGTTGAAAAGTAGAGCCTTTGGTAGTAGCAGGGTGGGTTTTGACCAAGGGAAGCCTCAGATTACAGTGGGTCCCAGAAGGCTTAGTGAAATGTGAAGCTGATGCAATGGAGAAGAGTTTGTCCATGTACAGGAATTTTAGAGATCAGGGCTTTAAAAAATTATGTGATATGTGTTATATAAAAATCTGAGGCTAGGAATTAATAATCAAACTAAATTTCGCTAGAAATTTAGGGTCAGAATGTCAAGGCATGCTTCTAGACAGATAAGGAAACAGAAAAGGCAGTTGGAATCAAACAAGTTCCATTTCATGCTGTTTCCTACTGTCTGTTGGGTCCAGGAAGGATTATCTGGATAAACTAACTCTGCAGCGTGAGATGTTGGCTGACCTTTAGGGGATACTCTTCCCCTCACATGGCTTCACTTGGTTTGGGTTTGTTTGTATTTAAGCTCTGAGCATGACTTTAGGATTTAATGAAGATCTTGGCTCTATTCGTTATAAACAGCCTTTGAGTTCTACTTCTAGTGAAGATGATGGAAGAGCCAGTGCTTAACTTACTTCTCCAAATCAGCTTTGGCAGAACTATAGAATCATGAAGTAACAGAGTCAAGAAGCTTACAGTTACAAAATATCATGAGACCCTGGTTATGCTCATGGAAGTTTGGGTGACTGTGCCCAGGCTGGACTAATTTGTTGGAAGAGCACAATTTATCAAATAAACAATAACTTAGATGTATGTAGAGGGTGATTATCCACCTTTAACAAATGTATACTGAGAGATTCCAGAGGCATAAGCAGTTTCATAGTAAGCAATAGGAATCTCACAACACAGTCACAAAGGAGATACAGGCACAGGAAAGTTGTCACAGAGCTAGGGTCGGCACTCAAAGGGGAAGTGGGAGCAAAAGGTAATGAATGTGTAAAAAGGCACTCAGAGATCCGGTGACTAAGGCTGAACCAGTGTAAAATTTCTAAATGTTACAAGATGATAACGATGCCTCAAAGATGAATCTGGAGTGCGGAGCCTAAGCCTAGGAAAACAGTGAGTGCTAAGTCAACATCAGCTGACATTTATAGTAATTTCTAAGACCAACCTCATGCAAAGGGCACTCTAGAGGTGGCTAATGAAACTTACCTGCTAACATATGTGTTTAGCTGTTCCTCTCTTACAGCTTTCAAAAAAGGTCTTACAAGGCAAGAAATAATATTTATAATGAGGTATAATTATATGAAAGTGTATAAAGCTGGAAACAAAAGTAGGCAGATCATCCTTGGGGGGAATAAATATAAATGACATTGTTGGAGACTATTAGAGGATATGTATAATATATTGTTTACATAAATCATATAAATTGTACAAAGGCAAGAGGAAAGGCAGGGCTTTTCTGTGGACACCTACAATTGTCTTGACTTGCTAAAATCATATCTTATTGTAATGGTTATTTTTTTTAAAAAGCACAGAAAGTGATAAAACAAAACACTTTGCTGAGACTATAGTTATTAGTTGTTAAAATGCAAGTGATTTCAAATCTTGCACAAATATAACTTATTATAGTCATATAAAAGGTATAGAAAAGTCAAGGGATAATATAACCACTCACATATTTTTTTCCTATATTTAGTATTGTTTGCATTTTTCCTAGACACCAATTTTTCTTTGTTTTTTTAAGCAGTTATAAAAGCTGATATGAAAAATAGTAGGCTATTAACAACAGTTTAATAAGCAAAATATGTAAGTAAGTAAGTAAGTAAGTAAGTAAATAAATAAATAAGGGTCCTCTTTATTTACTTAAGACCATTCTTCCTGATTTTAGTTTTACAGTTCTGTTGCCCACCATGGGTAGATATCCTCTTGAATTTTTCGTGAGCAGTACTCATGTCTGTAATTGCCCCCTTTATATTCAGCCTTTATTTATTTTCAGCAGTATGCATTGTTTTTCAATATAGAAGCACTAACATTTCCAGGAAGCATCTTGGATCTGAGGACTCATTACAGGAAAAGGGAAACAATCAAGTAACCAGTGACTTGATTTGTGATGGAAGCTAATGACTTGGGGGGAAATATCTATATGTAATACAATGCAATGCTTCATTTCAAAATTAGTCTTTATATATAAAATAACAGTTCGCCTTTGTAAACTGTTTTTCCTTCCAAGAGCTCAAACTTCTCTGAAATTTATTTTTTCGTTTATTTTCATCATAACTCTATGATGCAGGTAAGATGATTAACATTTGAAAAACATTTTTAGAAATTTAATGTGAAAGTTGAGGGAATATATCTTATTGTATCATGCCAGAATTGTAAAATATATTCAAAAATTTATACTGCAGGAATCATTTTTTCTTGAAAATTTATATATCGATACTTGTAACCCCTGAGATGGAAAAAATGAAATACATAAAAATACTTTGTTCTTTGTTTTATGGCAGTAGATGCTGTGATATGTCACCATACCTCTGAAAGCCAAGCATTTTTTTTTTTGTATAAATATTGAAAGCAAAAAACTAGTTTAAATATATGCCCTGGAGAAAGTGGTACAGAGAGACAAATTCAGCCTCAGGATTGATGAAGTCCTGTCAGCTATGTATAAGAATAATCATTAATAATCACATTTCTGGCAACTGAAAAACTGACACATAATTTCAATCAACTGTTTTGAAATTATCCTTCATTAAAGAATATGTGCTTGTGCCAAAGTATTATTAGTGTTAATTTGTTTTTGTAGAAATTACAGATGGATTTATTTTCTTATTTACATTTCTTAGTATTTTTGGCTTTGAAAGATTAAACTTGTAATCCCGTGAAAGCTAAGAAATGCATTTTAAAAAAGAAATAACATCGCTGTGAATGGCTAGAAGTTTATTTTTAAGAAGACTCCAAGACAAGTAGTATATCAAATGATAACATTAAAATTTTCTTAGTTGCTATGCTGTTATGTTGCTGTCCTAATAATTTTTATATATTTAAAGTTTGTAGGATTTGGATCTGTCAGTCATTATTTATTAAGCCCTTGTTATTAACACTTCAATGCATTTTTGTGCAGCAACAAAAGCTCCTGAAACACCCTTGGGATCAGCACAGCCTCAGACATTATAAGCTTGATGCACCCTAAAACCTAACAAACGTTAGGTGTGACTGCATCACTTAACAGTTCATAGAACACAAGCACCAGCCGAGTCGGTGTGAGATTTTATAGAACTCTGGGAGGAGCATGGCTTCGAAAGAGGTATGACTGGGGAGTCTTGGACTCTAGGATGCAGAAGAAACTGGTTATTTCATGGGCTGGATGCTGGGATCCATATCAGTTCTGCTTAAGTAAACCATCAAGGCTTCCTCCTTGGGAAAATGCACTGTTGGCAGAGGAGGCTGTTCCTTACTGACCCTCTTCTTCCTGCTGAGAGAATGCTGAGATTTTTTGGTTGCTTACACGGTTACTCATTTCCTGCTTTCCTTAGGTGGATATAGCCCCGGCATTATATTTTAACCAAGTCAGTTCTGAGTGAAATGATACAATATGTCCTTGAAGAAAAGGGCTCCAGTGTTCCTTCTCCCCGCTGCTATTGTAAGAGAGAAAAAGAATGTTTAAATGATACATTAGCTCAGGTTTCTGTCCCATGCAGCTAAACCCATGCTATTACTAATAATACAGCTAGTCTTTATGAAAGTAGAGGACTGTACATCTGAGATACAAAAGCAGATGAATTTATTTGATTCTTTTAAGGAAGTGGACAATGCACACTATCATGTGGTAGCATTATTTTGGTTTATTTTTGAAATTATATTTTCCTTTCCCCAAACCCTCCCATGTACGACTCTAAACCTCTCTTTCAAATTGATGGCCACTCAAAAATTTCCCTTTGAGAGTGCTTCTCCAGCAAAGAGTGCAGTCAGCTGACAGTATGAGCTACAGTGCCTTTGAGATCTGTCAAAGCATTTGAACAGAGGGCTCAGTGCATTCCCTGGAGCACTTTTAACTAATGACTAAGTATGGCTGGGATTCAAGCTCCCAGCCACTGCTGCTTATAATAAGAGTAAACAAAGGACAGATTTTTTTTCCTGTCACTGTCTGAGAGTATTTTCATAGTGACATCCTAATCTGGATTCTTCACTTTCAAGCTTCTTTCTGTCACAGGTGGTTGGGAGGAATAAGATAATTACAATGGAAGCTATTCAGCTTGCAAAAGATATTGGGCCATAGTGTAAAACCTCCAAGAGCTCCTCATGGTCTCCTTTAGTCAACAATGTCACATGGGTTTCCTGTGCTTCATGTACTACCTTTCTGCTTTTGTGTGACAGGTCTATCTTTACCCAATATATCCCGCCTGCATCCACCTTTGTCTGCACTACTGCTTCTCGGTAACCTGAATTCTGACACGCACACATCCACGCTCCTCAGTGACCAGCCAAGTAGCACGCCAAGTGTACAACTTCTTCTTGGTGAGGTACAAAAATGTCGTCCCCGCACTGAAGAGCTTCCTTTTTACACTTCATCAAGTGCCTTTGTTTTATCGTCACCTTTCCCCCCTGAAGTCCAAGTCATTTCTATTTTGCTTGTTTGCATCTTCTCGTGATGAGAATTTTACCATCTGCCTTCTGGTTCCGGTGTCACCCAAGAACTTCAATTAATTCCTCTTCGGGATCAGAGTTANAATGTCGTCCCCGCACTGAAGAGCTTCCTTTTTACACTTCATCAAGTGCCTTTGTTTTATCGTCACCTTTCCCCCCTGAAGTCCAAGTCATTTCTATTTTGCTTGTTTGCATCTTCTCGTGATGAGAATTTTACCATCTGCCTTCTGGTTCCGGTGTCACCCAAGAACTTCAATTAATTCCTCTTCGGGATCAGAGTTATAGTTTTGTGGATCCAATACCTTCCTCCTTGTTTTGGTAGAACGTTATTCCTTTTCCTTGAAATATATTGTCATTCATAAGAAATAGTGCACTTAAGGTAAACTTAAGGAGTCCTCAAATGTTGACAAATATCTTTATTAGAATCCCATCAGTGCTTATAAGGCTGCCCAGAGGAACTTGGATTAAAAATCATTTTGGAACCTGGAAGGCTTCTCTGCGTTTTTACTTCCTGTGATCTGACAAGGTGGACGCCTTTGGGCTTCACTTCTTAGCAGGTGAGCTGACTTTTCATCAGTCTGTTGGATCATCTCTTCAGTCTCAGAGCTGTATGAGTTTTCTAGGCTGCATGCACTTCCTACCATAGACTTAGTCCTTACAGTCTGAAGCCTGCGTCCACCTGAAGGACTAGATGTGTCCATCAGCCCCTCGTGAACACTTTTCCCCCTTTCCTCTTTGTTCTTTCTCATTAGGAAGATAGGAAAATCTCAGATTAGTCCTTGGAATTTCTGACTTTTTTTTTCACTTTAAGTCTTGTTTGTAATTGAGGGGAATTCTTTAGATATTTTGCACATTTTCTGTGCATATTTGCACGTTTGATGTTTTATTTTGATAATAGTATTTCAATTTCCAAAGTTTTTTGCTTGTCTATTTATCTGAAAGTTCTTTTTTCTAGTGATATATATATATATATATATATATATATATATATATATCAATATATGCATTATATATGTGAGATATATATGCATATATATATGCAGTATCTTTTTGACATATTGACATACTCATAGAAAGTAAGTCACATGGTCATGGAATATATATATATATATATATATATATATATATATATATATATATATATATATATATATATATTCTACCTGTCACTGTGGTTAGGCAGTCCCTGGGATTTCCTATATCACAATATACTATTTCCTGGTTTAAACTTTATGAATAAAGTTGTGCCTCAAATGTTCTTGAATCGTTTCTTTCTATTTGTTGTTTCTTTATTTACTTATAGCTTCCACACGATTGTTTGTAGTTGGAAGGTGTCAATTAATAAAAGCAACATTATTATGTTAATGAAACCCCAGCCCTAAAGGAGACCAATGTGTGCTCTGCCATATTAAGCGAACTGAAACCTAGATAAGTTTTTTTTTATTAGTATGTGTCTTGTGCTATTTTATTAATTCATACTTGGTTGTATTAGCATATAGACATTTATTACATGTTGTGTTTCTGGATGTGAAAATTAAAAATTGTAATCTGAAATCCAAAGTAAGTTCATTAGGAAGTAATAGGAAGCATCGGATGTGATAGACCTTCTGGCCAGTGTGTCCAGCTGCACATCCACATTCACACTGGGACCTGTGCTCAGATGTGCCCTGTGCTTGTCTTAATGTCATGGCCTTTCCCTGAACATATTCATAATTTTATCTTTGAGTTGTGTTCTATAAGTGCAGTAGGGCAGAGCAATGGAAGATGAACATGAGGAGGGGAGGCACTGTGTGTGGTGAAAGTGGTTCTGAGTTGTGTAAGAAATCAGGGTTAGCAAGCCATGAAGAATAAGACAGTAGATAGTTTCTCTGCCTCTGCTTCAGTTCCTGCCTCTGGGTTCCTGCCTTGAGCTCTTGCCCCAACTTCTGTTTATGATGGGCTGTAAAGTATAACATTAAATAAGGCTGGGTGTTCCTGAGGAACAGAAGTGTTATTCAGCTATTCTAACAAAGGCAGTCTCCTGAAGAAAAGTTCAAACATCCAGTAGTTTTACAGTCTGCGAGGCTGGATGTCTCTGCTGGTCTTGAGTATATGTTGGAATCCCAAAGAAGTAGGCTGTAATACTAGTGAAGAAAAGAACTTGCCAGTGAGAATGAGGACAAGGAGGCCCAGAGCAAAAGCTTCTTTCTCTTTGCTATTTATAAAGGCTGCCACAAGAATGTGTGGTCCAGATTTTAGATGGGTATTCCTAACGCAAGTAATCTAAATTTAAGTTGGGTCTTCCTACCTCAAATGATCCAAATAACTAAGATTCCTTGCAAGGGTTCCCAGTGGCTTATATTTAGTTAATTCCAACTGTAGTCAAGCTGTCAACTGAGAACAGTTGTTAACAAAACCTATTCCTCAAATTGCTATAGAAAGCAAACGGGGACACAAAGAATAAAGGATGTGTTCATTTTTTTCCTTGCCACCCCATCCAAATATAGTGCTTGCAAAGCCCCATGTGTAGAACATTCCAGTGAATGGATATTATCCATGAAAGTTCAGTGAGGTTCAAGCAAAGACAGTGAAAATCTTATGTTTGTGGCTGAATAGCTGGGGTGCCTACAGCCATAAGCAGTTCTGAGGACTACAGAACTTGCTTTAAAAAGAAAGGCAACAGCATGAACGGTACGGATAACTTTCAGTTTCTTTTTATTCATCTGCTTTTCTCTATTGTCCAATCACTTCTACCAAATAGACCAATCTCAGTTCCTTTATAGGCCAGTCTACCTTCCCCATCAGTGAGAAAACATCCAATGTTGGCAGCATGGTCTGGAGCCAACATGAGTTAGTTTTGGGAAGCCATTGTATGCTTCTAAAGACTGCATTTGCATGTGTGGACTATGAAATCTGAGCTGTGGAATTGTTACATGTGTACATAATGTACAGCTGTTTCTTCAAACTCCTCATGTACTGTAAACACGAGTCATACAGTGTACTCTAATAATTGTATATTTTGTTATCTCTGGTTCAAGTCCAGTGAGTTTGGAGTATAAAAAACAAAAATGCGGTAACATGTCAAGAAAATTCACATGGAAGAAAAGAAAAGCATTTTGTGTTTGGAACTTTACTGGCTGTGTTCCCTAAGCACGTTGAACAAGAGGCTCCGAATTTTGACTCTAAACCAGGATTTACTGCTTATATATCAAGCTCTGTTCGCGAGTGGTAGCCAGTGAAGTTGGCTTTGCAATTTTCTTTTATGATAGATGGAGACATTGTAGAATACCATCTAATTTTGCTTATAGATAATTAATTGTTTGTGCTGAGTGGTGAGTCCAGCAGCAAACAAGCATTAAAGGAAAAAGTGGAAGGGAAGAGGCCATAAAACTAACACTCCATTTCAATGATTAATTCTTCTATTTTTTTTTTAATTAAGACAAACTCATTATGTTGCCCAGACTAGTCTTGAACTTCTGAGCACAATTAGTCACTCTGTGGAGTCTGTAGACTACTTGGGATGATATCCAATGTTACTGTATCAACTTCATGGAATGATATGAGAGAATAAATTAAAGAAGATTCTGTGAAAGGAACAACAAAGCTGAATATTCGCTGGGGCTCTTTTCCCTCCTTCATCGAGACTATATGTGAACACGTTTAGAAGATTCTGGAAGCTAGTTCTAGCCCCAGGATTTCGGCACAGAAATATAGACCAATAGGTATTTGGTGGCTGGAGTCATAAAGGGAGAGGTGGAACTGAATAGCTTGAAAAAAACATTTTAAAACTTGTTAAAATCTAGGAGAAGGTGTTCACATGAGGTTTACCACCTAATCATGAAATACCTAATGAAACTCATGTGCAGAATTCATTTCTCTTTTGTAGTTAAAAAAATAGAGCTGGCTATATTTGAAGTAATTTTGAGAGATAAGATGCTATAAAAAGAAATAGCGGCCAAGATCAAAGCCATTGACAAGAGAGACAGGAAAGACTAAAACTCATAAACGGTTGAAAGGAAGGTTCACGAGTCTTGGGGAAGTTTTCCTTCTTATTACTTTTCGCAAGAGCATAAGAATAACTGATGGTTTCAGAACCTGACTTATAATGTCCCACTGTATGGCATTCATTTCCCTTTAGAAAAGCACCTGTTTCAGTGTCCTGTGACTTAATTAAAATGGCTATCTGCAGATAGGTGGTACTGCTCACCTGTGCGCCTCATTAAAGGATGGTTCTTGAGAACAAAGAATTTAAAGAGAAGAACTGAAGGGTCAAGAAAATCAGATTTGCTTAAACCTTAGACGTGCACAGCATTTTACATTTAGACAGCAGAGTGATCTGCCTCTGTGGGTTGGCATGTGGATAAACAGAGGGATTAGAAGAAAGGTCAAACAATGGCAAGGGAAGAGCAGAATGATTTTGTCCTCTCAAGTTGCTGTCACTCCCCTTAAGGATTGCCTTATTATTGACAATTACCCTTTATTACAGAGTGCTACTACTGTGTTCTTCATTTTCACTCAGGGTCCAGAGTCTGGGAGAGGTCTGGGTTCTATGAGATATGGCGTTTTTTTTTTTTTTGTTTGTTTGTTTTGTTTTTTTAAATAATTTTTTTGTGTTTTTATTATTCTAAAGTTTTTTTTCTAGCCTAGTTGCTCTTGTAACCCACACAATATGTTGAACAGGTAAACAAGAAATAGCCTCCTTTTTGGCTAAAAGACATCATTCATTTAAAATATTGAGTATGAATCTTAGAACTTTGAGTCTTTTAAAGATCTCTTGAGAAAACTTGGAGCTTCAAAACAAAAAGATAATTGACATTTCTTTCACATCAGTAGTTGTATGAAAGAATTAACAATGGAAAACCTTTTTCTTTGTGTGTGTGGGTGTGTGCGTGTATGTGTGTTTGATTCATGTAGGCGAGGTGGAATCTTCCTTGATTATTCTTCTACCTTAGTCTTTGAGGCAAGGTCTGTCAATCAAACCCAGAGGTCTCCAGTACTGAGTGCAGTGATCCAACTTGCTTCAGGAGCTCCCTTCTCTGCTTTCTGAGGCAGGAGTTATAGGTGAGCTTCTGAGCCTATGGACATGTAATGGGTTCTGGGGGTTTGAACTTGTTCCTGTTGCTTATGTAGTTTATGTGCTGACCTGTTGGATCCTGCTATGTTAGTTAGGTTGTAGTGTACCATGTTAGGACAGCTCTCTTGAGCTCAGTACAAAGTGGGGCTCGCTCTTCTCTGCCTCATCTGGGAAGACCAACCCCTATATCTTCTACCCAAGGTATGTTGAGTAGTTCTTGGCAAAATGACAAGTTCAACTCTCTCTCTTCAGATAAGAAACACTCAGCAAGCGCCTGGGATTCCTGGAGTGCCTCTCCATTAAATAAGGTATTCCCAGTAGGTTAGGTTCCAGTCAATGATTTACATTCTCCCTGAATCTAAGGTTTATATATAAATAACCTTTGTTCACCCAAATAGAGGGATTTGCACAAGCTGTTTCCATGAATATTGTCTAAGAGAACTGTAACACTAAAATCTTGGAGACAGCTTCTACACCCAGCCCCCAGAAATCACTCCTGCATTTTTGTCATTGTAGAATGTTTAGGTTTTTCCCAGATCCTGCCAGCCTCACCTATTCCGGGCTCTGCTTCACGCTTCCGACCCATCATGCAACAGCGCCTGGACATACCTAGGGAGGAAGCAGAATGAGGAACCACACTGAGACATCTGCCTAGTACCACAAAAGTATTTGATGCCTGCCAATCATCATGCTTCTCTTGAGAGCTCATAGAACAACTCCTATTTAATAAAAATTGCAATAATAACTAGCACAATATAATCCATTCAGTTCATGGTAACCACACCAGTAGATAGATACTATCATTCTCATTTTAGACAAAGAAAACTCAGCACATGATTGTTAAGAAATATGCCAAGCACTTAGGGTGTGGATGTAGACTCTGAACTCAGATGGTCTGGTAGCACATTATATAACTTTATTCAGCTTTTCTGTGACTCATATGTAGGATCAAATTTCTAATGTATCTTGATAGTACAGTCTTGTTTTTCTTTTAACTTCTAATGTGTATTTTAAAAATGAGACTATGTGAAATTATCCTGTTAACATTTGTCAAGACGTAGAGAGTTTGTTATATGCTAGCTGGGTTCTGAGAGAAATGTAAGGTTTCTTACTGGATTTTACAGTAGAAATAAAATCAGTATTTAGTGTTACCAAGACACTGAATGCCACTGCATTGAAATGCCAGGCAGGAAGGTTCTGCCTTTTGCTTCAGTTTGAAGCAGGACTTTACACCGTTTTATGTGATTGAGACCAAACAGCCGCAGTCAAGCTGGAAGATAACACCGCAAACACATTAGACCATACCAGTCCTTCTGAGGGAAGGGTATTGGCTGGCAACTTGCCTAATGTGAAGAGAAACACAGGGCACATGGGTTCCCACACATGTGGAAGATGAGAGCTTCAATAAATATTTGTTGGTTTGATATTACTGTTGTGCCAGGAAGGGCTCACACCAAAATGTACTAGAAAGGAGGGTTCATGAACCTCAAAAGACCACCAAGGAGCTGTTTCCCATGCAATAGCATTAGGGTCTCTTTATTACAAGCTCAGGCTTGGGCTCTCCTCCAACCCAACCCTGACACAGCAGGACAGGAAGGGAAGGTGGAGCAGCCTTGAGCCCTCAGCAGGACAAGTTTTTATAGGAAACTAGGAGCTAGTGAGGGGGTGAGGAAGTGGGTGTTTAGTTTGGCAAGCATCTAATAGAATGACTGTAAGCCAACAGGTGAGTGTTCTGAAGTAAGACCAAATACAATCAATCACAAATGGTCTGAAACAGTCAGACTAATCTTTGATTAGCGGTTGCTAGGAAGTAGTTAGGGAGTAACTCTGGCCAAGGACAAGCCATGTGGTCCTTCCTGGTACGTAGATAGAACTTGGGTTTTGTTGTAGGTCAAGTTCTCATGCTTTTTTTCTTTCTTTCTTTAAGATGGAAGCCAGGTCCAAGATGGAGTAGGTTTGGCCTGGCGTTACTTAGTTCTGAATTACTTAGAGATGATCCTTTTATGCCAAATTATCCCTAATGTTGCTTTGCTTCTCTCAATTAGCCATTCTTCTGCTTCCTTTCATGCCTTATGTAGAAACTGCATTATGGGCATTAATGAGGCATTCTTGGAAAGGAAAGATGTACTGAAGAAATGGCATTTCCATTTCAGTGATGCAACACACCCACCCACACATAAGTAACCAATATTCCAAACCATGGAAGTGAATAATTTGTTATATTTCAGAACCTCAAAAAATCCCCTAACTAAAGAGTAATTCCTGCTGGGCAGTGGTGGTGCACGCCTTTAATCCCAGCACATGGGAGGCAGAGGCAGGTAGATTTCTGAGTTTGAGGCCAGCCTGGTCTACAGAGTGAGTTCCAGGACAGCCAGGGCTACATAGAGAAACCTTGTCTGGAAAAACAAACAAACAAACAAACAAACAAACAAACAAACAAGTAATTCTTAATGCAATATAACATGTGGTATTACAAATCACCTTGCAGCTAAGAAATCACTTAAGTAAATATCTCAGCACAGTTTTGAAAATAACTTTTCAGTATAACAATTTACTTATATATATGGTAACGTAATTGATCTTCCTATCAATTTATTTTGGAGTATATAACCTTTAAGTGAGCAGAAGATATAAATAGCTAATTTTCAACAGAAGGGATTTTTTTTTTAAAGATAATAGATACATAGAAACTTTATATTGTTGTTCATGGTCACAAGAACAAATAAAAAGACTTAAAAAAATCAAATTAGCAATGGAAATGATTTAATTCATTTGTAGATGCCTGAAGAAAGTAGCATTCATAATCATTAAAAAAATTCAATGAAAATATAATTACATCATTTCCCCTTCCTCTCCTTACTCCTCCCAGGTACATGACCTCCTTTTTTAACCATTGTTTTCCCATATACATGAGAATGAATAAACATACAAAAATAACACGCTGAGTCCATTCAGTGTTGCCTGGGTGCATGTTTCCGGGGCTGATCACTTGGCACTGGATAACCAGTCAGGTGGCTATGCTAATCTCCTCTCTCAGCAGTTATCATTAATTGGGGATGAGCTTTGTAAGCGTTCCACCACATATGCTGCAATGTCCGCTGATGATGAAGTTGCTTAGGTCTTGTTTAGACAGCTATGTTGTTGGAATTTCACGCATGTAGCTTTCTTGTGATAACGAGAAGTCATAATCTCACAGCAGACTTCCTGGTCTTGTCTGTTACAGTCATTATGGCCCCCTCTTCTGAGATGGTCTCTGAGCTTTGGATGCAGGAGTTACGTTGTAGATGTATCACGTAGGGATGAGTATGCCACGGACAGTTGTTCTCGGCATTTTTTGACAGGTTATGAATTCCTGTAATGATCTCCTTCTACTGCGAGAAGAGTTTCCTTTGATGAGGGATACTTATGTAGAGCAGCTAGGGATTTTACTGGTTTAGGTCCTCCTCTAAGATCCATGACCTCACTGGCTACGTGTAGTTAGCTTTGGCTGTGTTTACAGTACCAGATAAGTTTCCCCTTTTGTTAAACAGTTTGATTACAATTAGACAGCTACTGTTACTACCAAGATACAAGTGCTGCTGTTGCAGTGTTCAGGGTCTTTTGCCATGCTGATCATTGTACTTAACAGGGATCACAGGCGTTAGCACTAATGGATGCTTTTTTCTCCTTAGCAGCTTACCTGACACCTTTCAATGGTGTGAAAGTTAGTTCTCTGGGAGGAGGTTTTTGGGTCAGTCCCAGCTTAAATCCTCGGAGCCCTGTGTAGAAACTGCATGGTGTCTTTAGCAGTAGGGACTTAACATCATCTTCTGGGAGGCAACCAGCAGAAATATCAATAGCCATTTCCTTTTTGGGAGTCTCATGGACTCCCCTGACTGACAGCAGGAGTGGCTTTTATAATGCTTGGCACAGGATTTTAGTAGATAGTTTCTGACTCGTCTGGGAAGCAATTGTATATTGTTTTGTCTGCTCTAGCACTGTAATAATTCGGAGTTTAATGCTTTCTGATATACTTATTTTTCATGTTTTTTCTTTCTCTATTTGAAGGACTTTGTAGTTCTGTACAAATTCTAGAATGATTTTTTTTAAAGTCTATAAACATGTCATGGTATTTTGATATGAATTATATTTCATCTGTGGATTGCTTTGGGTAGTATGGATATTTTAGGGATATCAAGCCTTGCGATCCCAAATCATGAGGCATCTTTCCAAGTTTCTGTGTGTGCTTTCCTGCTTTACAGCAGGGAGTCGTAGTTCTCCGTGTTCAAGACTTTCTTGTCTATGTTTGTTCGCACGTATTTTGTTCTTTTCCATGTGGTGGTGGGTAGGATTGTCCTCTCAATGCCTTTTACCTTTGTTCATTGTAAATGCATCAAAACACAAACTGGCTTTTACAAGTGCTTAGTATGTGAGCTGCATATTTACTGATCTTTAAACTTAGTTTTAGAGGTATTCCTTGCATGACATTTTTAGGTTTATTCATATATATGTGAACAGATATCATTTGTGATTTTTCTTTCCAATTTAGATGCCTCCTTTTCTATTTCCTTTTCTTTTTCTATTTTTTTTTTCCTTCTGAGACTAGGTTTCTCTGTGTAGCTCTGGCTGTCCTTGAACTTGATCTGTTAACCAGGGTAGTCTTGAACTCAGAGATCTTCCTGCCTCTGCATCAGGATTGCTGGGATTAAAGGCATGTGCAGCCACCAGGAATTCTCTCTCTCTCTCTCTCTCTCTCTCTCTCTCTTTTTCCTTGTGGCATGTTTTCTGTAATTAGGATTTCCAGTGTTATTTTTGCATAGAAGTGGCCAGAGTAGGCACCTATCTTGATCATAGAGGGAAAACTTTCACTCTTTTATGACTGAATATCTATACCTCTCTCCCTCTCCCTCTCCCTCTCCCTCTCCCTCTCCCTCTCCCTATCTCTATCTCTATCTCTATCTCTATCTCTATCTCTATCTCTATCTCTATCTCTATCTCTATCTCTATCTCTATCTCTATCTCTATCTAGCTCTCTATATCTATATACCTTTTCCTAGATAGCTTTTGTTTTATTGATTTAATTTCCTTCTACTCCTTTACATTTTTATTTATTTTTTTAAATTTCACATATGGAACACTGTATTTACATAATTTCTCTTTTCCCTTTCTCAGCTGGACTTCTTCCAATATCTTTCCTCAGTTTCCTCAAATTTCTCATGACTTCTTCTAAAATTATCATTGCTACATAGGCATACAGAGGCATAAATGTAAATATGTTTATGTTATATGTACAACACACTGTGTACATTTAGAGATGCTTGTTCATATGCTAAATACGAACTACCTGGGATTAGATAACCTATCAGGGGCCTTTACCTGGAAAAAAACAATTTCCCCTATCTCAGCAGTCATTAATTCCTGTATCACTTCATGTAGAGGTGGGACCTTGTGAAATTCCCCCCACCTATGATGGCATGTTCACTGGTGTTATCATTGTGTAGGTCTTGTTTAAAGAACCATATTGTTGAGAATTCATGGGTGCAGCTTTCCTATCTGGAAGGAGGAAAGGGAATGGGGATATGATGTAATTACATTATAATCTCAAACAATTAAAGAAATAATTAAAATATTAGATGATATCATCTAGTAGGAGGCATCCTGGTCCTATGTCTCTTACAATAGTCTTTCTTCCTCCTATAGGATGTTCTCCTAGCTTTAGGCATGGGGGTTGGATTGCACATGCGCCAATTGGGACCACACATCCACAGCCACTTGTTCTCTGCATTTTGACTAGTTGGACATCTCTGTAATATTTTCACCCCTCAACAAAAAGCTTCTTTTATTTCATTCCACTTTTAGTTTGGTTGCTGAATGTTTTATTATGGAATCATGTTGAATATTTTTTTCTACATCCATTCAGGTAAGTAGGTAGTTGATCTTTTATTCTACTAAAATGATGTGCTTGCTAGGTTTTTGTTTTTTGTTTTAATTTTTCTTTCATTTGTTATGTGTTTTTATTTTTTGTTTTTGGTCAACTTTACACAAATCAGAATCATCTGGGGGGAATGGACCTTGATTGAGAAAATGCCTCCATCAAATTGGCCTGTGGACATGTCTGTGAGGCATTTTCTCAATTGATAATTGATGTGGGAGGTCCTGGCTCAATATGGGCTTGCCGACACTGGGCTGATGTCTTGGGTTGTATAGGAAAGCAGGCTGAGCAAGCTACAGAGAGCAATCCAGTAAGTAGTGAAGCCTCTGCTTCAGATCCTGCCTCCAGTTTACTGTCTTGAGTTCCTGCTCTGACTTCCTTGTATATTGGATTATAAGCTGTAACGTGAAGTAAACCCCTTCCTTCCCAAATTGCTTTGGCCATGGTGTTTTATGACAACAATAGACAGCAAACTAAGATACATGCTATGCTAAATTAATGCTAAATTGATTACATATATGTTGAACAAACTTTGCATCTCAAGGATAAGTCTTTGATCATGTCATTTGTTTTTAACCTACTGCTGGAGTTAGGCTGCTCATTGTGCTAGCTCATCAAGGTAAAGTTATCTGAAAGGATGGTATCTCAACTGATAAAAATGACTCCATAAGATCTAGTTGTAAGGCATTTTTTTAAAAATTAGTGGTTGATGGGGGAGGGCTCAGACCATGTTGGGTGGTGCAATCCCTGGGATGGTGGTCATGGATTCTATAAGGAATTAGGCTGAGCAAGTGTTGGGGCTTGTCAAAGACCCTCACTCACAAAGACCATCGAGATCACCATCGCTGAAAACCGCATGAGGATTTTTATTGATTCAACATGTTGGGGACCCTCCTCTCAGCATGCAGGCCAGAGGAGAGACCCAGAACAAAGAAAGAACACACTTTTTATACCTGGTAAGGGGCAGATTTGGGCAACAGGGTCTTATTTTCATTGGTGTAGCAAGTAACCTTTTCAGGCATTGGTTGGTTTGCCTAGTGACTACCTTTGGCCTAGTGACTCACTTTGCTTGTCCCCATGGTGGATTATTATGATTTGGTCAGCAAAGCAGTAGTACATTTTGAACTTATGGGTCAGCTATTAATGTCACAGTTATTAACATCACAGGGAATTCTAGCAAGGTCAGGGTGGTTTGTGGTCTTCGTCAGAATTCAGTGTGGGGCGGGGTAGGGGAATTTCTCTGGGAACTGCTATCTTGTTATGGTTATTTTTCTGAGAACAGATCATTTTGTTTTGGCAGCTGTAGACTTAGTCATTTTGACTGCTATGTTTCTGAAAGTCCCTTCAGAGGGGAAGGGGCTAGGTGGTCTTGAACTTATTTTGGATTCTACACAAGTTAGGAGGACCAATCCTGTAAACAGCACCCCTCCATGACCTCTGCATCAGCTCCAGCCTCCAAGTTCCTGCCCTGCTTGAGTTCCTGTCCTGATTTCCTTCAGTGATGAGCAGTGGTATAAAAGTTGCTTTGGTCATGGTGTTTTAGCATACCAATGGGAACCTCAACTGAGACACTAGTGTTTTGTGGAAAAAAATGTATCTATAGTCATCAGAGATTTTTAATTATAGCTTTTTCTTTTCATATTTTCTTTTTTCTCTTCCTCTTCCTCTTCCTCTTCCTCTTCCTCTTCCTCTTCCTCTTCCTCTTCCTCTTCCTCTTCCTCTTCTTCTTCTTCTTCTTCTTCTTCTTCTTCTTCTTCTTCTTCTTCTTCCTCTCTCTCTCTCTCTCTCTCTCTCTCTCTGGCTTTGGTGTCAAAATATTGCTGCTCTTGCTAAAAGAGCTTGGATAGCTCACAGTTTTAGAATTTTTGGAATGAAGTTGAAAACGATTAGCATTGATTCATTTAAAAAAAATCCTGATAGGATTTGTCTGAGAAATGACACTGGAGTGTGGCTTGATTCTAATTGTGTTTCATTGTAAATATACCCAGCAGTGGGATTACTGGATCATGTAATCTCAGTAGAGATTTTTAGATGGTCTCCTACCATGGTTCTGCTGGAAGTGCACACCCATCAACAGCATGCAGAGGCCCTTTTATCTTATTGCTCTCACTGTTTATGTTTTATAATTTGGTAAGAGTCATTCTGACAGGAGAGAGGTGGAATATCATTGTAATTTCAATTTGCATTTTTCTGATTAATGATGTTGTGCATTTTCTGATAAATGTGGTGCCATATTTTTGCTGCCTTTTGAAAACTGTCTCTGGGTCATTTGCCCACTTGAAATCCAGTTAGTTTTCCTGCTATTGAGTTGAGATCTTTATGTATTTTGGATATACAACCCTCTAAATCTTACTTTGTGGTTATTATGACTTATTATGTGTATGTGTTCATACAGACATTCATGTTGAGGACAACGTTTGGGAGTTCTCTCCTGCCACCTTGTAGAATCTGGAGATCGAAGCCAGATCATCAGCCTTGTGCACATGTGCTTGTAACCACTGAGACACTTTGCTCACCCTTCAACTCTTATTAGCTCTGTAATTTGGAACGTTTTTGCCCACTTAGTAGCCCTTTGACTGCTTTCTTGTTTTGTAGAATATTTTTAGTTCAATGTAGTTCTGCTTGTCTATGCTGTATTTACTGTTCAGCTTAGAGTTCATATGTAAACCATTTACTGTTCAGATTGCCGTGATTTATCCTCATGCTTTCTCCTAGTAATCTCATGGTTTCAGGTCTTCATTGAAGTATTTAATTAGTTCAGTCTGATTTTTGCACATGGTGTGATAGTGGTTCAATTTCACTTGTTTCCGTACATTGATACCCATGTGCTGTTTGGCTTGAGAATGTTCATTTTTTCTTTAGCTTTCTTCACTTTTTCTTTTTCTTTTCACTCTTCTAACTGAGGAATGTTCAAGTGAAGTGTTCTCTGAGTTCACTGATGCTTCTGCTGATCTCTGGCTTGATTGTCTGCGGGTGAACTTTCTAGTGAATTTTTAATTCAAGGGTTCTGCTGAGCTAGAGAGAAAAGGATGGGAGCAGAGTAAGTTAAAATTCTACAAAATTTATTCTCAGCATTCTTTCTCTCTCTGTTCTCCCTCTCTCTTCTCTGTGTGTATGATCTCTCTCTCTCTCTCTCTCTCTCTCTCTCTCTCTCTCTCTCTCTCTCTCTCTGCATGTGTAGGGACTGCACTGGTCATCATTACTTAGCTTTCTCTATGACTTCTCACCTCCTCACCTTACTTTTGAGACAGGCTTTCTCAATGAACCGGGAACTCACTGATTCTTCTAGGATGGACTGACCAATGAACTTCAGATATGCTGTTTTCTCCATCCCTAACTGCTAGAGTTACTGATGTGGGCACCATGGTTCATAATTGGGTCTTCATGCTACATAGCAAGAGCTTTACCACCCAAGCCATCTGCCTAGCCCCTCAATTAACAATTTTGAATACATTTTCTTCAAGTTTCTGGAACCTTTGTTATTTTTTTTAAGTGTGGAATTTTTTGGTGACAGATTTATTGGTTTTAGGGAGGGGCAGACTCTCCGAGTTCCTTATCTTACCATTTCCACTGGCATCTTCATACATTATTACCTGTAGTCTGGTAATAAATTTCAATGTATTGTGAAATATTAGTGTACAATAATGAATTGGAACTGGATAATGTACATACTATTACCTTCATCCATAATACAACAAATTAGGTATATTTCCCTGACAGAAACAAACTATGTTAGTTCATTTTTATTTTTGCTTTTTAAAAATGGCAAGTAAAGTAATGAATTTTGTTACCACATTTTTATACATCTTTGTGTTGATTCTAATTCCCTGTTCTCTCTGCCCACGTCTCCTGCTCCTCAGTTTGTCCCCTTACACTAACTCTTCTCCCTTCCCACTGTCATATCACCCATATTCTTATTCTTTCTTCCCTCTATCCATTAAGGCCCCCAATTCTCTATCTCCTCCGAAGTTTCATGACATGCTTAGCCATTCCCACATACATAGCAATTCCAATCTATGGTTCTCATGTAAGAGGAGACATGATATTTGTCTTTCTGAGTCTGGGTTACTTTGCTTAATACAATAGCTTATAGTTCCATTCATTTTCTTACACATATAGCAGTTTTATTTTTATTCATGTCAGAATATATGTTTGTGTACCATATTAAAAATAAATTTCTTCATCTGTTGATGGACTTCTAGGCTGGCTCCATTTTTCTAGCTAGTGTTTATAGTCAGCAATAGTATGGTTGTACAAGTGTCTCTGCAGTAGGGCTTGGGGTCCTTTAGGTATACAGGATAGTTGGGTTATATTGCAGTACTAATTTTGGTTTTGAGAAATATCCAGACCTGTTTCCATATACTCACTAGGAAGACAGGGCTTCCAAAAGCAGTCAAAAGCACCAGAGACGGTCCCTGTTCCCGATGTTGGGAATCCCATGGAACACCAAGTTGCACAACTGTAACATATGTGTAGACGGTCTAGGCCAGTCCCATGCCTGCTCCCTGGTTGGCTGTTCAGGTTCAGTCTTCATGAGCCCCAATGGGCTCAGATATTCTTTTGGTGTCCTGGACCCCTCTAGCTCTTATAATCTTCCCACCTAATGTTTGGCTGTGGATCTCTGCATCTGTTTCTATCAGTTGCTTGGTGAAGCCTCTCTGGTGATAATTGGGCACCAATCTGAGTATATTAGAATATCATTAGAAATAATTTCACTGACTTTTTTTTCTTTTTTGCCAGTTCCCTTTGTTTCTATCCTAGGTTTCTGGGGTACACAGCCTGTCTCCTGGACCTCCAGGCAGTGTCAGGGTGGACTATCTCTTGTGTTATGGATCTCAAGCTGGGCCAGTCACTGGTTGGCCACTCTCACAGTTCTGTGCCAGCTTTATTTACCCCAACACTGTTGTAGGCAGGCCAAATTGTAGGTTGAAGGTTATGTGGCTGGGATGCTATTCCAATCCTTCCCCTGGAAGTCTTGCTTGATTACAGGAGATGGTCAATTCAGACTCTGTATCCCAATTGCTAGGGGTCTTAGCTGGGATCACCTTCATAGATTCCTGGAAGTATCCATTTCCCTGGGTTTTTACCTTGCCCCAAGATGCCTGCCCAATTCTAGTTGTCTCTCCCAGATTCTCTCCCTCTATTCTCTCACTTAACCCATACTTTTCTCTTCTACCAACCCGTTTCACCCTCAAAGTCTATTCTGCTTTCCATTCCCAGGAAGATCCACATGTTCCTCCCTCCCATGGGGGGGCCTTCCTTATTACTTAGCTTCGCTGGGTGTGTGGATTGTAGTACTGTTTACTTTTACTTTATAGCTAATATCCCATTATAAGTGAGTAGCTACCATGTTTATCCTTTTGGATCTGAGTTACCTCACTCAGGATGATCCTTTTTAGTTCCATCCTTTTGATGGCAAATTTCATGATGCCATTGCTTTTACTGGTTGAATAATACTCCATTTTACAAATGTACTACATTTTCTTCATCTATTCTTCTATTAAGGAGTATTTAGGTTGTTTCCCATTTCTGGATGTCTTAGTTTGGTTTTATTGTTGTAAAAAGACGTTATGACAACAATAAGTCATGGTAGTAAACATGGCATCATGCAGGCAAACATGGTGCTGGAGGAGCAGAGAATTCTATATCTTGATCTGAAGGCAGTAGGAAGATACTGTGTGCCTCACTAGGCATAACTTGAGAATGTATGACCTCAAAGCCTGCCTCCATAATGACACAGTTCTTCCAACAAGGCCACACCTACTCCAACAAGACCACATCTCCTAATGATGCCACCCCTTATGGGCTAAGCATTCACACAGAGGAGCCTATGGAGGCCTTGCCTATTCAAACCACCACACTGGTTATTATGAATAAAGCTTCTATGAACATAGTTGAGCAAGTGTTTTTGTGGTAAGGTGGAGTGGCCAGGAGTGGAGTAGCTGGGTCTTGAGGTAGATCAATTCCAAATTTTCTGAGAAATCATCCTATTGATCTTCAAAGTGGATGTACACATTTGCATCCCCACCAGCAATGGAAGAGTGTTTCACTTGCTTCACATCCTCACCAGTATAAGCTGTCACTTATGTTTGTGATCTTAGCCATTCTGACAGATGTAAGATGGAATCTTACTGTTGGTTTTGATTTGCATTTCCCTGATGGTTAAGTATGTTGAACATTTCTTTAAGTGCTTCTTAGCCATTTGGGATCCTTCTGTTGAGAATTATCTGTTTAGATCTATACCCAATTTTTAAACTGGATAATTGGGTTTGTTAATGTCTAGATTCTTGAGTTCTTTGTATATTTTGGATATCAGCTCTCTCTCAGATGTGGAGTTGGTGAAGATCTTTTCCCATTCTGTAGGATGTTGTTTTGTCCTATTGATTGTGTTCTTTGCCTTACAGAAGCTTTTCAGTTTCATGAGGTCTCGTTTATTAATTGTTGATCTTAGTGCCTGCAGGATTGGTGTTCTGTTTAGGAAGTTGTCCTCTGTAGAAATCGATGTGTTCATGGCCATTTCTCACTTTTTCTTCTATCAGATTTAGTGTGTTTTCTTTCTTCTTCTTTGATAAAATGCTTTTTTAGCTATTTTCTTTATTTACATTTCAAATGTTATCCCCTTTCCTAATTTCCCCTCCAAAAACCCCCATCCAAACCTCCCTCCCCCCTGCTCACTAACCCACACACTCTTGCTTCCACGTCCTCGCATTCTCCTACACTGTGGGCATTAGCAGAGGATGGCCTTGTGGGACATCAATGAAGAGAGGTCCTTAGTCTAGTGTAGCTGGTTTTATGTTGAGGTAATTGATCCACTTAGATTTGAGTTTTGTGCAAGGTGATAAATATAAATCTTTTTGTGTGGATTTTCTTTTAGGTCCTCAATTTGTTTCCATTGACCAACTTGCCTGTTTTTATGCTAGTACTATTGGTGTTGCTTATATGTGCCATAGTAGAGAGAGAAGCCCACCTTCATTTTCCAAAGGATCAGAGGGGTTCAGCCTTCTTGGAAAAGACTGACTCTCAGCTAGTTCAATCCAGTTACTTTACTCAATTATTACACAAGGCTAATTGAGGCTGGAAAAGGTTCCAGCTACCTACGTTTTCTTGCTCTTTCTGTCTGAGAGAGCAGACAATCCACACAAATCTCAGTCCCTTTTGACCATGGCTAGCCATAATCAAAAATAAAAAAGTTTGCCAGGAGTATCTAAGGACCAAGGTTTATCAGGTACAAGCTCTCATATAGCACCAAGTGCAGACTATCCAGAAACATTTATTCAAGGTTCAAACAGTCACAAAACAATTTCATAGCTTCTACTGATTAACTCAAACACAGAAAAGGCTTTACTGAAATACTTCACTCAAAGCCAAACACAAAGACCATACTATACATTTCACTTAAAGCCAGACATAAAGGATTTACTATACATATCACTACATCACAATATCATGTGGTTTTTATTATGACTGCTCTGTAGGACAGCTTTAACTCTGGGATGATGATACCTCCAGAAGTTCTTTTGATTTTTGTTTTTCCATATGAAGTAAACTATTGTACTTTCAAGGTCTATAAAGAATTGTGCTGGAATTTTGATGGGAATTGCATAAAATCTATAGATTGTTTTTGAAAAGAAAGCCAATTTTGCTGTTAATTCTACTAGTCCACGAGCATGGGGGATCTTTTCATCTGCTATCTTCTCTAATGGTAGCTATTTTGACTGGGATGAGATGAAATCTCAAGGAACTTCTATGGCACCTTTCCCTGATGGGCAAAGATGCTACTTTTTGAATGCTTCTTTTGAAAAGTTTCCAATTGATTAGAGTATTTTAAAATGGGACATTCATTTTCTTATTGTTTTGGGTTATTGTCAGATGTATTGCTAGTAAAGACTCTCTCCTTTTCTGTAGGATGTCTCCTAACTTGAATAGCCATTCTTTTTTTTCAACTTTTATTAGATATTTTCTTCATTTACATTTCAAGTGTTATCCAGAAAGTTTCCTATACCCTCCCCCCTCCTGGCCCTGCTCCCCTACCCATCTGCTCCCACTTCTTGGCCCTGGTGTTCCCCTGTATTGGGGCATATAAAGTCTGCATGACCAAGGGGCCTCTCTTCCCACTGATGGCCAACTAGGCCATCCTCTTCTATATATGCATCTAGAGACATGAGCTCAGGGGATACTAGTTAGTTCATGGTTATTCTTCCACCTAGAGGGTTGAAGACCCCTTCAGCTCCTTGGGTACTTTCTCTAGCTCCTTCTTCCTTGGGAACCCTGTGTTCCATCTAATAGCTGACTGTGAGCTTCCACCTCCATGTTTGCCAGGAATTGGTATAGTTTCCCCCGAGACAGCTATATCTGGGCCCTTTCAGCACTATCTTGCTGGCATATGCTATAGTGTCTATGTTTGGTGGCTGATTGTGGGATGGATCCCTGGCAGCCGCAGTCATTGGGTCCATCCTTTGGAATCAGCTTCACACATGATCTCTTTAACTCTTTCAATGTGTGCTTTGTTCTTAATTCTAGGAAGGGGTGGTGTGTCCACAATTTGATCTTCCTTCTTCCTGAGTATCATGTGTTTAGTAAATTGTATCTTGGGTAGTCTAGGTTTCTGGGCTAATATCCACATATCAGTGAGTACATGTTATGTGAGTTCTTTTGTGAATGGGTTACTTCACTCAGGATGATGGCCTCCAGATCCATCCATTTGCCTAGGAATTTCATATATTTATTGTTTTTAATAGCTGAGTAATATTCCATTGTGTAAATATACCAAATTTTTTGTATCCATTCCTCTGTTGAGGGACATCTGGGTTCTTTCCAGTTTCTGGCTATTATGAATAAGGCTGCTATGAACATAGTGGAACATGTGTCCTTGTTACAAGATGGAATATCTTCTGGATATATGCCCAGTAGAGGTATTGCAGGATCTTCTGGTAGTACTATGTCCAATTTTCTGAGGAACCGCCAGACTGATTTCCAGAGTGGTTGAACCAGCTTGCATTTTCACCAACAATGGAGGAGTGTTCCCCTTTCTCCACATCCACGCCAGCATCTGTTGTCACCTGAATTTTTGATCTTAGCCATTCTTACTGGTGTGAGGTAGAATCTCAGGGTTGTTTTGATCTGCATTTCCCTGATGATTAAAGATGTTGAACATTTTTTCAAGTGCTTCTCAGCCATTCCGTATTCCTCAGTTGAGAATTCTTTGTTTAACTCTGTGCCCCACTTTTTAATGGGGATATTTGATTTTCTGGTGTCCACCTTCTTGAGTTCTTTATATATATTGGATATCAGTCCCCTATTTGATTTAGGATTGGTAAAGATCCTTTCCCAATCGGTTGGTGGCCCTTTTGTCTTGTTGACAGTATCTTTTGTCTTACAGAAGCTTTGCAACTTTATGAGGTCCCATTTGTCAATTCTTGATCTTACAGCACAAGCCTTTGCTGTTTTGTTCGGGAATTTTCCCCCAGTGCCCATATCATCGAGGCTTTTCCCCACTTTCTCCTCTATAAGTTTCAGTGTCTCTGGTTTTATGTGGAGGTCCTTCAACCACTTAGACTTGACCTTAGTACAAGGAGATAAGAATGGATCAATTCCCAGTCTTCTACATGATAGCTGCCAGTTATGCCAGCACCATTCGTTGAAAAGGCTGTCTTTTTTCCACTGGATAGTTTTAGCTCCCTTGTCAAAGATCAGGTGACCATAGGTGTGTGGATTCATTTCTGGGTCTTCGATCCTTTGAAGAGCCATTCTTATACATTATTTTAATTAGCCTTTTCATTTTACGAGACTCTATTTTTCAATTATTGGCTTTATTTCCTGATTTAAATCCCACTCAGGAATTCTTTTCCCATGCTGTATCCTGAAATAATATGAATTACTTCTTAAAGATTCATTTCTTAATATAATCGCATTAGAACAGGCTGGAGGTTAAAGCTTCAGCACCTGTCCTTTTAGGAGACACAATTTAGTCATATACTTCGATATCTCCAACAAAGAACTTGCATATAGTATGTATTAGACATTCCTTATAAGTTTTAGGAAAAAGAAAACTCAATAGAAGAACATGAGAAAGACTTCAATATAGTCATTTTTCTCTTTACAAAAGAGAAATTTTGAAGAACATTAAGGAGCAGTTGGCATTACTATTTATCAATGTAATAAAAATTTAAATTACAACAGGAAATCCTATACACCCCATATAATGGTTATAGATGACACTGCCACGACCTGACACACATGCTGATGAATGGGAAACTTCATGCTCTGCTGGCAGGAGAGTGGATGAATAACATCATTTCAATACAACAGCAGGTTGAATCTCAGAAATATAAATTTCACTGAAGGAAGGAAATTGTTCTACACAAGTCCATTTGTTTCAAATTCAAAAGCTAGAAGATGATGATAGAAATAAAATAATGAAGTAACTTTGGAAAAATGGAAATGCACTTTTATCAAATCATGAGGGCAGGAGTTTAGGGTGGTGACAATATTCTATTACTCGAGCTTACTGATGCTTTACCTTATAAAAATTTGCTGCATGAAAAAAAATCCATATTTAATAAAAGAAAAATAGGAAACAAAGCAAAGTTTCTAGAAGTAGAAAAATTCACTATATTGTTCACATGATAATCTGTATGTATATTCTTCAAATGTTTTATCAAAAATAAATTTTGCCAGAGTTCAAACACTTGAGAGAGGCAGGATTGTGACACTTTTGAGGGGGTTACATGACAAGATTCTGTCTTTAAAGACCAAATCAATGAACAGACAAAATAAATATCCAAATAGATAGAAATGAATTTTTCCAAGCCAATAAAATATTAAGACTTTTATATTGACACATGCTGGGAAAATGTTGAACAGAGGATCATTGATTGTGCCTGCCATGTGACACTGTCTAAGAGCCCCTTGTCTTTTATCCATACTCAGATTGTTCCAATATCAGTTCTAATAGTCTCTGAGCTCAAATTTTACTGTTCTTGTAGGTTTGCTTAGGAAAACCCTAAATGATTTATTGTCAGGATGTTAAATATTATAATATGATATATTAAAACTATGGAATATGCTAGTTTCCAAAGAAGAGCAATAAAATGATATAAAACAACTTAAAGGAATTTAATGAGCTTGTTTTGTAGGCAGCTGGCAAAGTTTTGAGCCTTGATCTCCTTTCACATACAAACCTCTCACATACAAATCTCTCACATACAAATCTCTCACATACAAATCTCTCACATACAAACTAGAAGTGTGTGTGCTCTTTTATGCTACTCAGATCTCTGTTTACACTTAGAAAAATTATGGTTGTGGCTTCATAAAATTATTTGTCTCTTTTATATTTTTGTCAGGATATGTGCTGACTTATGGCTGTGGATTCTTGAAATCACTGCTTTGGCCACTCATTTGCCTCCCTCCTTCCAGATTCCTGTTCATATTATCTATCATGGGACCAAGCAAAAGCAGATTTAATTGTTAATCCAATAAAATTGACATTTGTGGCCTCATCACTGACATGGGTGTCTTCCGAGATCCTGAGAGAGAGCCTAGTGATGCTTTTATATGATTATATGCTTTCAAAAATTTGGCAGAGCAAGGCACTTTAATCATGATCAATAAAGCTGTTATATTTTTCAATTTCACTTCCCACTTCTTTCTTATTTCTCTTCTTTGAGATGGGTTTAGAGTCATTGTGAACATTTTTGGGAGCTGGAGGAAGAAGAGGAGGAGGAGAAAGAGAAGAAGAAGGAGGACAGGGAAAAGGAGAAAAAGAAAGGAAAAGAGGAAGAAGAAGGAAGTGGAGGAGGAGGAGGAAGAGGAGAAAGAAGAATAAAAAGGAGGAGGAGGAGGAAGAACTAGAGCTAGAGCTAGAGTAGAGCTAGAGCTAGTGCTAGTGCTAGAGCTAGAGCTAGAGCTAGAGCTAGAGCTAGAGCTAGAGCTAGAGCTAGAGCTAGAGCTAGAGCTAGAACTAGAGCTAGAGCTAGAACTAGGGCAATGGTCCATCACTTAGTCTGCAGTTAGTAGGATACACATGGTTTTCAGCCACTGCTACATACACATCTAATGTGAAATAGTTTTGTATACAAACAGCTCCCAGCAAAGTTAGGCCATACTTGTAATAATATGTGATAACATCTTCTGTCTGTTGTTGAATGTCTCAAAACAAACATTGTGAAACTGATAATAAAAATGAATTACCATCAACTTTTTCAGAAAATCAAACTATCTTTGAAACTCATCTTCTAATAGAAAATACCATTGCACAACTGTCATAAAATTCACCGAACAATGGTAACTAAAGCCTTGGAAAATATGTAGCATTACACAACAAAACACTGTTTTCCCTATATCTAATGATTTCATATCAGAATTTAAAATGTTTGTTATTTCCTCTCTCTCGTATTTTATTATTATTCATATTATATTTTGAGGCGGAGACTTACCCTGCAGCTCTGTATAGCTCAGATCTCACTGTATAGCACAACAAAAGCTGTGACAATGAATCCATAGCATGTGATTAAATATACTTGTAATAAAAAAGTATAACTACTTTTGCTAAAACATTGAAATTATTTCCTAGGTTTTGAATTTCAATTCTGTAATTCTGAAATCTGCTGTTCAGCTGTGCCAGTTCCATGCTGAACATGTCAAGAGAAGTCTGTCTCAAATGAGCATCAAGATGTATAGGTATCCAAATTGGCTCTTAGGTTGTTCTGATTTGGGTATGGTTGAAATGAGGCTATTCCTTCCACCACCACCCTCAGACTTTAAAGTTTGCCATTTTGAATGCAAAGAACAGCTCAGGAGCGTTTGGATTCTGTGCCCCTGTGTCTCATTGTTTCTGTTTATTGTATTTCTAAGAGCATGACAAACAAAAAGGAAGAAGTTGATAAGATTATGCCAAGAATCTAATTTGGAATGCTCAAAACTGAATTTTTAATTAAATCCTTATTAAACAAGTCTTCTACCCCCCCCCCAAAACATATGCACTGTGTTCAACATAATCTCCAGTATAATGCCTGATCATCATAAGTATTCATCTTCCAAAGAAATCCCAGCCGAAAAATACTGAAAATCTAATATGTCTGGGATAGTGTCTGTTTACTAATCTGTCACTGGAACAACAGCAGTAACTTCAGTATTCTTGGTGTCAAAGGTACATTTAATGGGTTTAATAGAGTTGTCATATTGGCAAGACAATTTCAGCTTTCAGTATTGAAGATCCCTGTCATCAATAGTATTATTTTAATTTTTTGGTACTATTTAGACTTCTTAAATAGTTATATAATCCGTGAAAGCACAAAAATATCAGAAATTGATGTCCAGAGTCTGTAAATATTATGAACAACGTGAGATTTATCAGCTAGTTCTAGAAAGGAAGACAGTAACGCATCACAATGAATCAAGGAGAAAGGACTCTTTGTTCTTTACACTCTAGTCACAGAAAAATACCACTAGATATAAACTCACTTTGAGGACAGCTTCAAGATTAAATGACAGTTTCATCTTTAATATGAACTAGCATCGAAATATTTAGTATTGCTCATTTTGAGAGAGGCCAAAGAGAATTTGTGTAGAAATCAAAAGCTGAATTATCTTTGAAGAGCTAAATGCCATTTAATATATGGTCTTACTGATGTGAACATGGAGGAATGCATAGACATATCTTACAGAATTCTGGCTGCCTTGCTCATGACCTTTGTATTCTACCTTTCTGAGGGCCAGTTCTTTACCTAAAACTTACAATAGCTGATATGACAATTCTAATATTTACTAGCCATTTATAAAACTGATATGATTACTAACTTTCATTCTTGTTTCTGGCTTGCAGCAAGGACTCAGTAAAAGTTTCTTGTTTTAGGTTGTTGTCTTTAACTTGGTGAAGTCTACACAGAGGGTCAATACTTTTTTAGAAATGTGTTTCATGTCACATTCATGAACAGATACTGCTGAAGTCAGTTTCTTGGTTGTTAATAACAAAAACCACTTTAGCAGTTCTGCCAAAATGTTATATTCATTCAGGAGATTATTTTAGTGGAAATTACACTGCTGAATATTTCCAGCAAGATTCTATGCACACTAATTCAGGGTATATCCCTAGATCCTACTGCTCAAACTTAGCATGCCCCTTTGGACTAAGGAGGGAGTCTGGGCCAAATGTCAGCACCTAGTGTGTACTCAGAGCTAGGGATATTGGCTTCTAGTTTCAGTAGACATGGCCAAAAGACTAGAAAGTTCCCAAACAGAGTAATAGTGTTCAAAACTCCGGAGTAGTTAGAAAATGTAATGATGAATGCTACATAATTTTTTATATAGATTATCTGTTTTAACTTTCAAAGCTCCATGTTGAAATACCATTGTAATCACCTTTTCTTTCTAGACAAATATGACAGACACTTTCATGTGAGCTTTCCCAGACTCTGGGGAAACAGCTGATCTAGTATTTTAACTGAGAGTTATGTTTTTAGGTATGAAGTGTCCCCTCAATATATACAGAATATGGGCCTCAATTAGTGAGAGGTGGTTGCATCATTAAATCTCTGACCTAACTAATGGGCTAACCCACTGTTGTTGACTGAGAATTAGTGTTACTGCGGGGGGGGGGGGGGAGAGGGTGTGGGAGCTTTTGGAGTTGAGGCCTAGTTAGAGAGAGTTGGTTATGTTGGCTATGTTGGCTATGTTTTCTCTCATGCTGCTCTGTCTCTCTTTCTAAATTTCCTTTCCTTTCCTTTCCTTTCCTTTCCTTTCCTTTCCTTTCCTTTCCTTTCCTTTCCTTTCCTTTCCTTTCCTTTCCTTTCCTTTTCTCTCTTTCTCTCTTTCTCTCTTTCTCTCTTTCTCTCTTTCTCTCTTTCTCTCTTTCTCTCTTTCTCTCTTTCTCTCTTTCTCTCTTTCTCTCTTTCTCTCTTTCTCTCTTTCTCTCTTTCTCTCTTTCTCTCTCTTTCTCTCTTTCTTTCTTTCTTTCTTTCTTTCTTTCTTTCTTTCTTTCTTTCTTTTCTCTTCTTCCTCCTCCTCCTTCTTGGGAACTGTCCAGTTCTGGGGAATTGCAGGCTGGTGTCGAGTCAAGCAGAGGTCTGAACCCTGATAGTCAGAATTCACCTACATGACATAGTAGGCATTCCCTCATGCTCCTGAAACTCAGCCCCTGCCTAAGGTACTACCTCCCACAGCCTCCACAAGAGAAGCATGGTCAGTAGTTATGTAAGCAATGACCCAAGCTTCTGACCTTCAGGCTAAACTTCTCCCCAGTTACCTAGCAACAGAAAATGTAATGATGAATGCCACCATGCTCTCTTACTCTCTCTTACTCCTTTGTTCCTTTACCTCTCACTTCTCTCACTTCTCTCTCCTCTTCCCTTTCTCTTTGTCTTCTCTCCTTTCTCCTTCTCTTTGTCCTCCCCTCTCATCTCTCCCTCTAACTCTCTTTCTCTCTAGCCCCCCCCTCTCTCTCTCTCCTACTTTCTCTCTTTCCCCTGCATTTCTATAATAAAGCTCTTAAACCATAGAGTGTCTCTGCTCCTTCAAGGCCCACTATGCACTCTGGTCAGTGTTGGGAACTTCTTCCCCTATTCCCTCTCTCCTACAACCCTGGTGGCTTTAGCAAAGTAGCTCTGGGGGGGGGGGTGTCCCCAGGCAGGGCTGCCCCTTGGCCAACCCCTGAAGAGTGGGATAGAGGAATGCCCACCCAGGGATAAGTGGATAGGGTAGGTAGCAGCCCTCCAACGCCTGACTGACCAGAGAATAGGGAAACTCTGGCGGGGCATAGGCCTCTTTTCCCTTCCTCCACTTTCCCCAGGCCCCTCCTGTGCCACGCGCCCACATGTCGCTGACCAGCAGAGACGGTGGGAATAGGGAATAAACGACATGGGATGCCAAGGTGGTTTCAAGCAGCTTGCCTTTGCAGCTTCTGCTTTATTCTGCTTCTCTCTCTCTCTCTCTCTCTCTCTCTCTCTCTCTCTCTCTCTCTCTCTCTCTCTCAGGTTTCACACAGCTGCAGCCGTTCTCTCACTCACTCTGCTCTCTCCTACGCTGGCTTGCTAACGCTGGTGCTGATCTCCTCATCTGGTCTCTCTCTGCTACACTGGTCTCTGGTCTCTGGCCCACCTCATCTGGAGCTGCCCTCAATTTATATTCTCACGCCACCTCACACCACCCAATCATAGACACACACATTCAAGGCTAATAGAATTATATTGCGAGATGCTGCACTAATCTCTCCAACGAGTTACACGAGCTGTTTTTACTGCGCATGACTGAGACTGGGATAAACAAGTGAGGTCACGGAGCTTAGCATAGAGCCAGGCGCCATCTTTGGCCCATGCGGCCATGCCTGCTCCCCACACTCCTGGGCTCCCCTTTTTTTGTTCCCAACATCCAGTTACACAGCACCCCGTTTTAGCTATTTATATGTATGACTCTCTGTATCTCTGTATGTGTATACGCACATACAGATTCTACAGTAGTAGTTTTCCATATGACTTTTTTGAAATGTCTTTGTTTTAAGTTATCTCTCCCTATTTTCTCTCTTCTATTATGGCCTCCCGCTACATTTCAATTTAACTCTTCCATTTTTATTAGTTCAACTTAACCATTTATAGCAACGTGTTGTTTCTCTCCTGACTATTTTGTCTTAAGAATACTTGAAATCTGAGATGGTTACATCCCCTATAATTTTTTTTTTTTTTTGGTTTTTAGAGACAGGGTTTCTCTGGATAGCCCTGGCTGTCCTGAAACTCACTTTGTAGACCAGGCTGGCCTCGAACTCAGAAATCTGCCTGCCTCTGCGTCCCAAGTGCTGGGATTAAAGGCGTGTGCCACCACTGCCCAGCTATAATTTGATTTTATATGATTGTTTTTGCTATCCTGAGTCTTTTGTGTTTCAATATTAAGCTTAAGGTGTTTTTCAATTTCATAAACAGACCGATAGAGATCAGATTGACTCTTTTTGTAGGATGGCTATTTGCACATTAATCCTGCTGATCTGGTAGCACCTCCTTGTATATTCTTCAGTTTATTCCTTTAGTGTTTTAAAGTTTTCACTGTGCAAATCTTTCACATCCTTAGATTTATTCCAAGACAGTTTGTTTTTTGTTTTTTTTGTTTTTTTCAAGACAAGGTTTCTCTGTATAGTCTTGGCTGACTTGGAACTCAATTTGTAGACCAGGCTGGCCTCAAACGCAGAAATCTGCTTGTCTCTGACTCCCAAGTGCTTGGATTAAAGGCATGCACCACCACTGTTTGGATCCAAGACAGTTTTAATTGGCATCATAACGTTTCTTTCTATTCACATTCTAAATTTTTGCTAATGTCAAAGTCTTAAGGTAGCCATTATCAAAATCCAAGATGACTAAATAGTTGGTATCATATCTCAAGATGTGTGGAGTGAACTTGAAAATAATTTGTTGGCACTTCAAGGAAAACATCCTTTCCCAAACTAAGTCAAGCAGAACCATCTGTTATTTATTATATTTTTTAGAGGAAAGAAAAAGCAGAATTTGACTTTTAGTATTTCATTAATAGGAAAATTCAAACAGAGAACATAACTTTGGAAAAAGAAGATTAAATGAGTAAATTCTAGAAATGGGGGGAGGGGAACCTGATCTGGTATTGAGTGAGGAAAAAGCACTTGGAACCTTAGAGTAGTTTCAGAGCCTTTGGAATTGAATGCAAAAAACCTAACTTTTTTTTGAACTTTTAAACACACACACACACACACACACACACACACACACACACACACCAATATTACAGTGGTAGAGAATTACTGAAGTCAATGGGAAGCCCTTACACTGTAAAAATTCCCCAAGTATTCTCATGGGATGAAGCCCTGCAGCCCAGAGGAAAGGAAAAGCACACTAATGCAGTTCTCTTGTCTGCCTCTTAAGCTAGGATCACTCTGATACAGTCAACTGACTTTAGAACCATTTATTTTCTCCCAAGAATCTTTGCATGTTTTCTTCTCTTTAATTTTGTCTTACATGCATGTTTTTCCTTTATGAAATGAAAATGGAATATTTCATGCTACTTCTGTTAAATTTCAAAAACGGATAGTCTCAGTGGTGTTCAACAGTCTGTGAAACATTTTACCAGAAGATTATTGTTAAGACTGAACATTAGATGGAAATTTATTCATTTAAAATATTTAGAAGGGAATCAAATGCCTGGCTGCACACTGTGATATGGCACTTAGGAAGAACAGTGCTCTACATCTCTCCCTTTATATATGATAAAATATATATTACATAGTTTGTGAGCTCAGTGGAAAATGTAGATGTAGGACCCTTATAAAAAATTAAAAAAAATTCAATATGCTATTGGAAGTACATTAAACAAATGTAACTTTACACACATGCAAACAGTCCTGTCTGTGTATCATTAATATTTATTAAATATTTAGTTATGAGGCTTGGCCTAGGATAGCTCAGTACCAATGCTGAATTGCCAGCTGCGGTAAGATGAAACTTCAAAGTTGTTTTGATTATCACTTATCTAATTACTAGGGAAGATGCCTTTAGTATTTACCTTCTCTGCTTTTATATTACACATTTCATACTTTCCCTCCTCTCTTAAGCCATCCTCCCCAATGCTCTATTTCTAGTTTTTTTTTTAATTCTATAGGTACTTAAGTTAAATACATAAAACTAGAAAATAGAAGCTAAGTTGATGTGCCTGTGAGAGAGAACATGTAGCATTTGTTTTCTGAGACTGGGTTACCCAAATAACTATCATTTTCTTCAGCTTCACCCACTTATCTACAAAATTCAGAATTTCATTTTTATTTACAGCTTAGTAGAGCCCCATTGTGTATACATACTAAGTTTCATTGTCTAGTCATCAGTTGATGATAAGTCTGACTCCATTTCTATGGCCTCCTTTCTCCCAACCAATTACAGGTGAGTGAATCTGTGGATAGAATAATATCAAGAGGGGACTGCTGGGAAATTGGGACAGACTGTGTGATGCCAGCATCCTTCTCTGTCCTTGGAGCTTTTGGTTCAAACAGATCACCAATATTTTCACCAATATCACTTTTATATACAGAGGGGGAAACAAAGGCAAAAAGTCATTTAAAAACTTGCTCTAACCTTTAAGCTACACAGTTTTAACACTGAGAGAGAGAAAATAACCCACCAACTTGTGTAGCTAGTCTTCATTTTCTATAGAACTTAGGTTTAGTAACAAGACGGGTCAAATTCAGGCTGGCTACTTATTCAGAACGGGATCTAGACTATGTAGTCAGTCTTTCCAGGCACTAGCCCTTCTGGAAGCACACTGAGCATCAACATCATACCAGAAATAGCTTCTGTGAGGACAGAAGGCTTCCTATTACTTTTTGATGCTTCTCAGAAAGAAAAAGGCTTGCTGACAGACTTGGCATGTTTTAAAGCTGAAAACAACAACACCATCACCAACACAACTAAAAAAAAAAAAAAAAAAAAAAAAAAAAAAAAAAAAAAAAAAAAAAAAAAAAAAAAAAAAAAAAAAAAAAAAAAAAAAAGAATGAAACCAACCAAGCAAACAAAACAACAGTAGTTTAGATCACACAAGCAAGAACATCCAGGAAAAGGTAGCATTTTTCTTAACTGGTAAAGACAAAGCTATCCAGACTTTTATTTTTCAACATTTCTACCTCTCATAGAAGTTCAGCTCTGCTTTCAAATTGGGATGGAGAGAATGCACAAAGGAATGAAGGAGGTTGTGAAAAAGAATCAAAAGGTAGAGCAGCACCTCCCTCCCTCCCTCCCTCCCTCCCTCCCTCCCTCC
>LR753692.1:60378-164023 GCA_902729485.2 Mus minutoides | reverse complement strand
CTTTTGTTGCTTGCAGGGCGAGTTCTCCAAGGCCTGCGAGCTACAGCTACAAAGTATCCAAACTTCGGCCTCTGCTCCTTCAAGCCGCTTTTAAAACTGCTTGAGGCAGGAAGAAGCAAAGACCCCTGTTATTTTGCACAGTGGGGGAAAGTTGGTCCAGGACACACCCTGGGTCTTCCTTGTGGGATCAATCTGGTCCTCTATAAGCATCATGAGATATGATTTTAAACCTGAGTCTTGCTTTTCTGGTGTGTTGGGCTATCCAGTAATGGCTGAGGTGGGAGTGCTGCATGTGTTGGGCTTCTTTTCTAACACCTTTGCAGACATTCTTTTTAAGCCATAGCCAGAGCACCTTGGTGACTGACCTAGGGGTGAGCTTTTGTATTAGCCAGCTGCTGTGTGTCCCATGCTGATTTTTGCCTCCAAGGTGCATTCCCCAGCCTGTCATTGGCTTGCTCCTTAGGGATAGAAAGCCATTCTCTAAAGCAAGATTCCTTTTGTAATGAACCCAGGCTCACTTCTTACTGTGGGTTCCACAAGAGTTCCTCAGGACTCACTACACTAGATCTGAGCAAACGCATTTCACCCTGTCCTGGTAGTGTCCTTGTAGACACAGGACTCCCTGACTTTTCAGGCTGACTTTGAGAACCATTCAAGTCACACTGTGCGAGTGAGGCTAGTGAAGGCACTTGCAGGTAAGTGTGATAGAAAGTGCTTGGTTTGTTTACCCCCAATCTGCTAGTAGTTTTGTGCTACTACTAATAGAGTATTTCCAAATAAATGCTTGCAATTCAAACCTATGCCCTTGAACATGCTAGCACATGCTCTACCATTGAGCTGTCCTGAGTCCCCACAAAACCTCTATTTACTGGTAGATCTTAGGCCAAGATTTTACTGAGCTCTCTCTGCAGGTTTGTTGTTGTTGTTGTTGTTTTGTTTTTAATATTATTTTTTCCAATTTTTATTAGATATTTTCTTCATTTACATTTCAAATGCTATCCCAAAAGTCCCCTATACCCTCCCCCATCCCCTGCCCTTCTCCCCTACCCACCCACTTCCACATCTTGGCCCTGGCATTCCCCTGTACTGGGGCATATAATGTTTGCAAGACCAAGGGGCCTCTCTTCCCAATGATGGCCAACTAGGCCATCTTCTGCTACATACGCAGCTAGAGACATGAGCTCTGGGGGTACTGGTTAGTTCATATTGTTCTTCCACCTATAGGGTTGGAGACCCCTTCAGCTCCTTGGGTACTTTCTCTAACTCCTCAATTGGAAACCCTATGTTCCATCTAATAGCTGACTGTGAGCATCCACTTCTGTGTTTGCCAGGCACTGGCATAGCCTCACACGAGACAGCTATATCAGAGCCCTTTCAGCAAAATCTTGCTGGCATATGCAATAATGTCTGCATTTGGTGGCTGATTATGGGATGGATCCCCGGCTGCAGCAGTTGCTGGTTGGTCCATCCTTTTGTCTCAGCTCCACACATGATCTCTGTAACTCCTTCAATGTGTGCTTTGTTCCTAGTTCTAAGAAGGGGTGAAGTGTCGACACTTTGGTCTTCATCCTTCTTGAGTTTCATGTGTTTTGCAAACTGTATCTTGGGTAATCTAAGTTTCTGAGCTAATATCCACTTATCAGTGAGTACATGTTATGTGAGTAGTGAGGTAAACTCTTTCTTGAGATCCCGGCTCCAAGCAAATTTTGAGTAAAGTGATGCTCTTCTGCACTGCTGCGTGATGATAATCAGTCCTCTGACAGTCTGGGATATTTATGAGACCTCTCAATTTTCTCTTCAGAAATTACTTACTGAAGTGGAAATATGTCAGCGTAATCATCCTATGCAAGTTGGTTTGCTGCCTGGCAGCTGGAAGTTGGATTACTTCTCACTTTGATCAGCAGATGAGGGTGGAGATATTAACCAAGTAACAAATTGTTTAACAGCAATATTCTGTTACCTCTTCTAATACAAAGAGAACATTTCATGTCTCCTCTATTGCACACTACATGGACCACTCAGACAGCAAGGTTGCTGGAGACATGTCATATCTCTATTTACATACAAAAGTCTGTATTTCATCTTTGTTATCTCTGTTCATCCACATTAATAGCACACGGCCCTGTAAAACAAAATGCTCTTTTAAATTTATCAGTAGTCTGATAAATATGAAAGTGGTTGTATCTGTCAGGGTTCTCCAAAAATCTTATGCAATATATATACACACATATATTATTTATTAGAATGATGTGCTAATCCATCAATGGTGGCCTATGAACAGAAGTTTCGAGAGTCCAATAGTTGTTTAGTTCACAAGTCTGGATGTCTCAGTTGGTCTTCAGTGTATGCCAGAATCCTGCAGAAGTAGGTTCTAATGCCAGAGAAAGAATAGACTTGCCAGCAAGAGTGAGAGCAAGCAGGCAAAGGGAAAGCAAACTACCTTATTCCATGTCCTTTGTATAGGCTGCCAGCAGAAGGTGTGGCCCAGATTAAAGGGGAATCTTCCCTCCTCAAAAAGTCTGGACTAAACAAATGTCTGTTTTCACACCTCAAAGATCCAGAATAGCAGTGGGTCTTTCCACTTCAAGTGGTTTAATTAAGAAAAATCCCTCACAGGTGAATCCTGACACTTGGATTGTAGTTAATTCCAGATGTAAGCAAGTTGACAACCATAAATAGCCATCAAAGTAATATACTTTAAAAATCAAAATTACAACAGTTATTAAAAGAGGTATTATACGTTTGGCATTCACCATTACTAGAGCTCCGTCATACATTTATGCTAGTTAGAGGAAGCACATGGGACCATCACAGAGAGGCTCTGTGGTGGCCAGTACAGCAAAGGCGAACTTGGCCCCAGGTTTTAGCCCATAGGTGGTGAGTACAGGCGTCCATTGGGCAAAGGAAATTCCTTAATTCAATAATTTTGCCTAGAGGATGGGTGCGCTACGGTAATATACAACATTACTACCAGGAAAGCTGACTTGGAGGCAGCTAAGTAGATAGGGACCACAACACAAAGCCAGTTAAGGCAGCAGAACTACTCATGGGGAAGGGGAGAAATAAGAAAGAACATTGTTTTACATATCCTTCCTGTATGACATACCAACTAAGCCATGGGGGAGGCATGGATCTCCTTTGGGGAGAGGGACCTGGACTTGCCTTCCCTCCACAGCAGTAGCCTGTGAGTTCTTTGTCTCAAGGGACAGGCCACATAAGTCACTATACCCAATCTTAAAGCACAGGTCCATGATCTAAAAATATGGATAATAAAATGTATAATTTTTCACTATCAAATTAATCTATATATTTTATTTTCATTATGCCACTAATTCATTTAAATAATCAAGAATGCTCAAGCCATTAACTAGCTAGATTAAAAAATAATTTCCTTCAATAAAATAATAATCTTGAAATGGGAAATTTAATTCATAAATTTGTATAGAAAACCTACCATTCAATATATAGTTATCAAGAAGACACAGACACCTGAAATCATGGAGCTCATACTGTAATTGAAACTCTCACAATAATCAGAAGTATAATAAATGAATAATCAGTAATGAATACATAAATGTAACTGAATCTCCCACAATAAATCATAAATATAACATAATGACCTAAAAACCTAGGTTGGCCAAGAAGCTCTGGAATAACAACACAGAGAATGACCTTCTGTAAAGCAAAGCAAAGACTTGGAAAGCCAAGGCCCCCCAAATACATGATTCTTTTTTATTAATTGGATATTTTTTATTTACATTTCAAATGTTATCCCATTTACATGATTCTTAAGTGGGTACTATAAGTTATATAACTACAGCTTTCATGAATGCAGAAAATGAAAGCTAAATGATGTATGATAATTCAAGAAAAAATATGGACTCTAGGAAGTTGAAAGATACATAAATAATTACATTAAAAATCAAATTAAATAATTGTGCTTATTAGTAATAAATCTATAACTAAAATATGTATAGCTGATAAAGGTAAGAAAGCTACAACTTAAGTTCCCTGATGGTAGAGTTGTAATACAGAAGAATATATCTGAAAGACAATTCTACATTTAGAGAAAAATTAAGATTTCAGATGTCTTTTGAAAAAATATTTTGGGGCTGGTGAGATGGCTCAGTGGGTAAGAGCACTGACTGCTCTTCTGAAGGTACTGAGTTCAAATCCCAGCAACCACATGGTGGCTCACAACCACCTGCAATGAGATCTGACGCCCTCCTCTGGTGCATCTAAAGTCAGCTACAATGTACCAATGTTTAATAATAAATACATTTTTTAAAAAAGAAAGGTGTGTGCTAAGTGCTGAGCCACACCACAACTAAAAAATATTTTATTGACTCTTTATGAGTTTCATATCTTGTAACTCAGTCCCGTTCATCTCCATGTCCCCCTCATATCTGCTTTGTGTTTTTGCAACCTCCTACCTCCACTAAAACACACACACACACACACACACACACACACACACACACACACAAAGCCTAGAAAAACATCTCATTGTGGAAGCTCTAGTATTTCACAGTGTGTCCCCCAGTATACCCCTCTATCCACACATCTTCATTTGCAAATGCTCATTGCAATGAGTCATTGGTCTGATTTGAGGTCTCTGGCATCTGTGGCACCATCAATATTGGATTCTCATCAAGACTCCTCCTAGCAGTTATTCTGTTCTTGCCCTGTATCATGTAGGTCCTGAAGCTTTGGATCAGCAGGATTGACCCTTTCATGCATTTGGCATAGATGATATAGATTTTGGCGTGGGCCAACTCAGAGCCCTGGATTTCAGCAGGAGAGCGCTCCCTTATCTGCCCCACCAGGGCGAGCTCTCCATCACTGCTCCTGCCAGGCCACTCAATGCTGCCATTGACAGGAGGCAGGGCCAGCACACCTGCTCTCATGCCCTCAGAGTTGGCCAGTTAACCTGAACCCAAGCCTCCGTAGCCAGCTCCACTGTGCTGCCAAATCAAGGCACAGGGCCCATTCTCCCAAGGGCTGCAGCCTTTGAGGGCCTGGGTCAGCATTCTGGGTCACACACCCTCGAAGCTGGCTCACCTGTGCCTTGGCCATCAGTGTCAGCTCCATTATGTTGCCCAGGTGAGGCACAGGGCCTGCTCTCCTGAGTGCTTCAGCCAGTGAGGGGGCAGGGCCAGCTCACCCGCTCCCATGACCCCAGGGGTCAGCTTACCCAACTAACTTCAGATGTCTTTAGTCTGAAAATTCCAATTCAGGAAATTTGGGAAAAAAAGTATAAAAATAGAAAATAATCTTATAATAAATAAATTTTTGCTTTGTTTTGACAGGATTTCTCTGTGTAACCCTGTCCTGGAATTTGCTCTGTAGAACAAGTTGGCCTCAAACTCAGAGATCTACCTAAGTCTGCCCCCCAAGTGCATATATATACTACTACTACCATCTAGCTAAAAATTAAATATTCTTTTTTTTTTCATCAGGAGAGAATTTTATCTTAAAAGTGTCACCTTAAACTGCAACAATGTCTGTTAAATATCACAATTAAACATGCCAAAGGAGGAGAAGCCATGTTGTCAGATGCCCAGCTACCCCCTGACCTCAAACCCACCCTTGCTCACTGTCTATGTTCTTTCTTTCTTTCTTTCTTTCTTTCTTTCTTTCTTTCTTTCTTTCTTTCTTTCTTTCTTTCTTTCTTTCTTTCTGTCTGTCTGTCAAGAGAAAGACAGATACATGTTGGTAAATACTATCTGTATTCACATAGAGACACAGTGTAATCTCTGAGACTAATATACAGAGAAAAGAAAAAAGATAGAATTCTATGCACTACTCCTGCACCACTACTAGCACACTCCAGCCTCCAGTAGAGCCAAGGGAACTGGGGGGCTTTTTTTTTCCCACAGAGCATGGTGGTGGTGTTGAATCCACAAGTTTTTGAGACAAGAAAGGATAAAAATGACTTTAGAGCAGAAATGTGGAATTCTTTTGCTGAAGATATTTTCCCCCAAATTAGTTGAAAACCATGATGTTGAGACCTCAAAAACAGGGTGACTGAGCACAGAGGGACAGGGAGAAAAGGACTGCAACTTGCTCCCAGGGACTGGAGAAAATTAAAAAAAGAAAAAGAAAATAAAAAAGGTTGGAATTCAATCTCACTTTCATCCGCCTCTCTGTCCTCGACTTCATCCTCATCGTCATCTTCTTCACTTTCATCCTCATCTCCTTCATCAATATCTTCCAACCCTTCCTTCTCTGTGTCGTCGTCGTCATCATCATCATCATCAACTTCTGGCTATCCTTCGTCACACATATTGGGGACCAAATAGTTCTGCAAGGGATTTGGCCAAATATAATCTTTGATGACCTCTCCTAACTTGTCAGCACCTACATCAGAATGGTCAGTAAACCAGGTAAAGAAGCTCTCTGGTTGGGCGTGGTGGCGCACACCTGTAATCCCAGCACTCGGGAGGCAGAGGCAGGCAGATTTCTGAGTTCGAGGCCAGCCTGGTCTACAAAGTGAGTTCCAGGACAGCCAAGGCTATAGAGAAACCCTGTCTCGAAAAATAAAACAAAACAAAACAAAATCTATTGTGTAACCTGATTTAATGTCTTCAAATTATGTCACTTCAACTCTGGTCAAATAATGCAGAGCCTCCTCATCCTACTCCCCAAGTAGTGCAGACACTTATGGATGGTTGACAAATGTTGTTACCCAAAACTTTGGGATTTTGGCGATCAATTCTGACCTCTCCTGAAAAAATGGTTGGCGGAGTTCGTTATATTTTGTTCTACTTTCAAAATTTCCTCACTGGCTGGTTCATTAAGTCTGTCTATTTCATTTTGTACTTCATCAACGTGTTCAATTGCTTCTTGGCGTTCTTTTTCTGAGGGCTTGTCCGCCTTGTCTTCATTGGAGTTGAGCTCCTTTTTACTGGCTTTGGCCATGACATGGTGCCCTCCAAGGTCGGGGCAGGGCGGGGAGGGGGAGTGAAGGGACAGCCAAGGGGGCGGCCAGTGACTTCCCCTCACACCACATGCGAGGGGGTGCCCTCTTGCTCCGGCCTCCCCATGGCCCCCTAGCACTGCCCACGGGGCCTGAAGCCAAGACAGGCCAGGGCACTTTGTGGCGAGCCCTCTGCCCACCCGGGCTCTCACTGAAGGCAGGGAGGGGAAGTCGGCAGCTTGGCTGGGCTCCATGACTGGCACCCTGCTCTGGCTTGCTTCTAGATTGCCCTGAGCCACCTCCTCCCCCAAAATTAAATATTCTGAAAGGTAGAAATGTTAGACACTAAGACATAATCATCAAAAAGATTATTTAAATTAATACGAACATTGGGGAATACCATGCAGACATGCAAATATTAAACCACATTTTTACTGCATTTTCATGAACTGTCTCATAGCATTTTTGCACTGTGTGCATGGATTTGAGCAGGACATCACTGCGTTATGTGTGATCTAAGTCATCAACAGCAGTTGTTTCAAGCAAGGTTAAAAGATTTTTTTTAATTTTATTAGATATTTTCTTCATTTACATTTCAAATGCTATCCCGAAAGTTCCCTATACCCTCCCCCTGCCCTGCTCCCCTACCCACCCACTCCCACTTCTTGGCCCTGGCATTCCCCTGTATTGGGGCATATAAAGTTTGCAAGACCAAGGGGCCTCTCTTCCCAATGATGGCCGACTATCTGGAGGATATCATCCTTAGTGAGGTAACCCAATCTCAAAAGTTTAAAAGATTTAACAAAGGTTCTTATTTGGGCGAAGAAGTGGTTGCTTAGAAGTCATGAGTAATGTGCTGTGCTGAGGAACAGGCTGGCTTGGTTGTTTGCCCTTCCAAATAGCAATCTGAAGGCTCTGTGAGGAGAGACAATGAGGATAGCCGTAAGGGGAAATCTGCAGCTAGGAGGAGCACAGCACAGAAGGACAATGGTCACCAAAGCGTAAGTATTCATAGTATCATTGAATTGTACACTAACTATGGCTAAACGAACAATTACATGGTATGTGTATTTTCCCGAAATAAAATCAGTGGGAAAAAAAAAAAAAGTAGCTCTTGACACTAGAATATTACAACTCTCCTACTTAAATAATATTATAAAAATGCAAACATCTTACTAGAATCAATTCATTTTGTTCTCATTCCTAAGCAAACAAACAAGTAGAGATGACCACTCTCCTTGTTCACAATGAGATCCCCTTAGTACTTAATAACCATCACACTGGAATATCACCTTCCTTATGCTGAGCAAAGCTCTATGGTGTGTGTAGAGATAGTCTCCACGTAGCTGGGAGTGGTGGCCCCACTCAACGGGGTGGGGTGGGGTGGGGTGGGGTGGTGGGCCATTTCTGGGATCTCTTCTGGCAAAACATCTTCATGTACCTATCCGAAGGAAATGAGAATGTGCATACCAGACATGGGGTGCCATCTTGTGGAAGTAAGAAGTTGTACACCCTAGCAGTGTCTTCTGCCAGAGTTGGCCTCAACTCCAAAGCCAGAGTTAGAGACAAGCACATTACCTTTCTCAAACAGAATCCCCACCCTAGTCAGGAACGAAAGGCATACTTTCCAGTAAGATGCATGCATAGCCCTTAGCCTGACCAACATCTTTTAGATCCATGATTTGATATCATTGGACAACTCAGGCCAGTTAGTGTTTTCTACATAGTCCTATGAGATGTTCTTCGCCCTGCAAAAACTCAGCTAAAAGCTCTCACTCTACAAGCCATGTCACGACATCACGGTAGAATTCAGTCATCATACTGAATCTAATGAATGAATGACATATTTTATAATGAGCTAATAGGAACTTAAGTGTTTGTGGTTGTGGGACACCAAGAAGAAGCTGAGTCCCAGAACTAGAGTGGGAGGGTAGGGCCAGGCAGGTCTGTAGGAGTTGGTTTACATAAAGATCTCCAGGCTAAACACAAACAGGAACTCTTCCTGTTCCAGGAGATGTTGTGTCCTTTCTGGGTACAGAGTGTAAGAGCAAACTTCATCAAGCCAAGAAACATTCATAACAAATTGAAAAAGAATCTGAGTACCAAAGTAGTAACCTGTGTAGCACATGAAAGAACAGAAGTAAATAAAATATCAGTCAATAAAAAATATAAAGTCAGGCTGGAGAGATGGCTCAATGCTTAAGAGCATTGGCTAATCTCCCAGAGGACCCAGGTTCAACTCCCAGCACTCAAATGAAGCTCACAAGTGCCTGTAATTCCAGATCCAGCAGTTCTGGCACCTTCACACAGACATACATAGAAGCAAAACACCAATGCACATAAAATAAAAATAAACAAAAAAAATGAAAAGCCTGCAAAATCTGCTTTACTTGCAAGCCACACTAATGGATTTGTAATATTAGGACAAATTACTCCTTGGATAAATCCCAGTAAATATCCATACCACCCATTCTTACTAACTAAAGAGCCTATGACATTCTTTCTTTTTTGTTCATCTGTTTTTCTTTTTCAGTTTTTGAAGCAAGTCCTGTTTGTAGAAAAAAGGGAAGGGCTTTAGAAATATTCACATATGCCACTGCCATTCACTAACACTGGAAATTGACTTGAGCACGTGGGTAGAAAAATATGTGTGCCCATAGTTATCCATAAAAGGAAGAGTCCTCTGTAGCTTAGGGGAAGCAACTTTGCAGTACAATTTCCCAGCAAGCAATTCTTTCTGTGTAAATAAGGTCATTTCTGTGGTACCAGATTGCAAGAGATCCTAATTAGCTGCATAATTCTGACATTCTGTGGCTCTAAATGGGTAAAGGGTAATCCTATTTTGTTGTTGTTTTTTTTAGTTTTTGTTTGTTTTTGCTTTTGCCTAGAGAATTATTTTGTAACATGGTTTAAATGACCTATGCACTAGCACCCTCTCCCTCTCCCTCTCCCTCTCCCTCTCCCTTTCCCTCCCCCTCCCCTCTGCCCCAATCCCTCATGGAACTGACATATGGCTGCTTGCCTGTCTACAGGTGCTGAGCACCAAACCCAGGTCCTCTGGAAAAACATCCAGTGCTCTCTACTCCTGGCCTCCACCCCCTCCCTTTTCTCTTATAATTACAGCTTCTTCCTTTACACTTTGACTGTCATTTACTGCTGAACACACAAACGAAAACTAGGAAGCCTAACACAATGATTGCCAGGGTTACAACATCCATTTTAAAAAGAGAACATTCTTCTAACTCTGTCCAGACCCACCATGGCTGTGAATATACCATGCCATTTTGTTTTATCATGGTCTTCTCTTTCCAAATGACAGGAAGAGGGTGAGAGGAAGCTGTGGAGATATCATGCAGGTTGGTGGATACCTAGGTTGATTTTCTTTTTTAAAATAAAGCAACCATTTGCATTTGACAAAAAGGACAGAAGGTGGGAAACCTGCCTGGCCTGTTATGCATGCCCTTGTTTCCTTAGGGAAAATGCATGATGACAATTTGCCAGAACAGGTCACCCAAACACCACCTTTAGCTTTTCACCTATTGAAGTAGAATCTTCTTTACACACACCACAGGGATGTGACCAACACATTTCTGTGCTGGAGTTCCTTGATGAGTTCATCAACTAATTGATGCTATGTGTGTTTCAGAGGGTGGTCCACAATGTGCACGTGAGAGACAAATGCAGATGTCCTTTCTCTCCTCCTAACAAGTGAGGCCCTGGGATACAAGTTACGTTGTCAGGCTCACTGGCAAGTGCCTTTACTCTTTGAGCCATCCAACTTTAAAGAGATGATTTTTTTTTTTTTGGTTTTGTTTGTTTAAGATGTGGTTTGACTATGCATTCCTCACAGATTTATGCCTGCCTCTGCCTCTGCCTCTCTAGTGCTGGGGTTAAAATCATGAATCATCATCCCTGGGCTCAGATGAAGTCTATTTCTTTGCTTTTTTGTTTGGTTTGGTTTGTTTTGGTGTGTGTGTGTGTGAGAGAGAGAAAGAGAGAGAGAGAGAGAGAGAGAAGTCTGTCTCTGTGCATACTTGACAGTTCTGAAATGAAGAACAGTCTGCTCTTGAACTGAGACATCCACCTGTCTCTGCTTTTCAAGTGCTAGAATTAAAGGTGTGCAGAATTATACCTGGGGCAGGTGACATTTTAAAGTGTCAGTGAAAACTTAAACTCAGGAAACAATTATAGACTATCCCCTCCCACCTCCCAGCTCCCAGTTCCCTTGAGGCAATGGGACAAAGCAAGCCCAGTAGGATCTGTTTTGCATTTCAAGTCAATGCCCTTAACAGAGGTCCTCTAAGGACGTCACAGGCCAATGTATTTAGCGAGGTATTCAGCACGTGCTGCACGAGCTGCTGGTGCTGCCTTCAGCTTCATGGTAAACTGAAGATTCACTGAAGTGTCCATGGCTCTCAAGGATCAAGTTGCTACTGCAGAATGAGCAACAATGCCTCCTGTTTACACCTCTGAAGNGAACATAGCACCATACGAACACGCAGGAACACCATCCGTTGGCCAAGATTACAAGTTATCACACTTGATGGCCAGGGGTGGTAACCCATTTCACACCTATATCCCACTTTACCCCAATTGTAGGCCATTTCAGAGTGTGGGTTTGCTGCACTGTTCTCAGTGGAGGGTTGCTGCTCAGAGGCTGCCCTTTCTTCTGTAAAGGTAGAATTTAAAGGAAGAGACTATTCAACTACATACTCATTTTAGGAAATACTTATTGAAGATATTACCAAGTAGGGAAAGTAGTGGAGGTTAGGGTGCCGACAAGGGCAATGTGCAATCATATACATATCACGGTGAAATACATTATTAAATGCACAAATTAAAATAATAATAAAAGCTAACTTTGAAAAGATGGTACCAACCAATGCATTTTAACTATTTCTCCATGATAATTTCTTGAATATCGTTGAATTTTGGGATTTAGATCCACAGTAATGAGGAAATCAGTTTATTTTTCCTTATGTAAAAATATCAGTCTAATTACAAAATATTATAAGGATTTTTTGGGAATATTTATGGTGTCAAGCAACACATAAAATATGTCAGGTAGACTCTGGGAACACATGCTCCTGGTTGCCCTCTGACACAGGACCCTTCTCTATCAGTGGGACCTGTCTCTGGTTTTTAGCTAACAGGAGCAATGATATATTAGCAATGATAAATGATAATAGCAATGATAAATTGACTATGATCCATGATGGTGCACGATAAATTTGTAATACACTCCTTGCTGAAAGACCCTCTCCCTACAGACCTTTGAAGAAGAAACTTGCCATGCAATGAGCTTTCCAAATGAAGAAGGCCAAGAAGCAAGGATTAGAAGGCTTCTTCCAGCCAACTGCCAGCAAGAGGTCTCAAGTTTAGCAACCCATAGAGCTCTGACTGGATGCTACCAATGCCCACAATTAAGCTGGAATAATACTGCTAAAGCCTTCAATAAGACCATAGTCTCTACAGATGCTATTAGCTTAACAGCCAGTGAAACCACGCCCATATATGTGACTTAGAGAATGGCTACAGCAAGACTATCTAACAGTCACTATCTCCTTTAGTCTTAAACATATTTATTAAAGACTGTTATTTATCTCATAGATAAGCCAAAATTGTTCCCTTCCACTGACACATCTCCAACTTCCTGTCCTGTACTCAAGTTCCACTTCAGTCATTTTGACAAGGGCACTTGTTGAAATGGAAACATAGGGGTTCTTTGGAGAGTCAGTTGTGTTGGATGGTGTTTTGTTGGGGCAAACACGTGAAGGAAGTGTTTTCCTAAAGTGGACACAGCCAAAAGACTAAGGCAAGCTCACAAAAGAACTTTTCACTAAAAAAGACATAAAAGAGAGGATGTTCTTCTAAAGCAAACATGTGAAGGGCCACACATGATGAAGCTTTCTTTTGCTAACAACACGCATGCATTGGTCCTCCTTACATTGTGTAGCTGGGCCCATTTTGTCAGGACTTGGGCAGGTTGGATACATATACTAAGGCAAGACACGTGCTGAGACAAAACAGCTGAGGCAAAACCTGTGCCGAGGCCAGGCACGAGGAGGACATGTGATGTTTGGAGGGTATAAATAGGAAGGACTCCATGGAGTGATGGAGACAGAGCTTGGCTTGCTCGGACAACAGTTGTGCGTCTTGAGTCTTCACTGATCTTTGCTTCCCTGAGAGAGGCACAGCCAAGAGCTTCTCCTGGTGTTCTTGCTGATCCCGTCTGCTGAATCCAGATGAGGCTGAGGCCTGGCTGTCTCTGTTAGGTCATGTAACTGCTGTTGTTAATCCCAGCACTTGGAAGGTAGAGGCAGGCGAATTTCTGAGTTCGAGACCAGCCTGGTCTACAGAGTGAGTTCCAGGACAGCCAGGGCTACACAGAGAAACCCTGTCTTTAGAAAACAAACAAAACGAAACAAAACAAAACAAAACAAAACAACAACAACAAAAAAACCCAACTCTGGTGACTGGACTGCTGGTGTGTTCATGAGGTGTTTACGAGTGGATCGAGCTGCTGCTGCCTGTTAACCTGTGAACTGAACTGTCAATTTCCAGACAACACAGACAGGAGTTGCTCCAAAGAACCTTTCTAAATAGATCCACTTTCCCTGTAATCTTTCTTTCCCACTACCTGTGGTGGGTGGTGGGCTACATGTGAGGTTAAAGCATTTAAGAATCATCATTAAAAACAAGGTTTGAAAAAAACTAAAGTTACAACTTGTAATTAAATTTAGGGTCCAAATGCATAATTTAAGACAATAGAAGCACCTCGAGATTCTTTATTACCTGTGGTTCTTTCTCCACATAAGGTTACTATCTTACTTCTAGGATTAGAGTGTGCATAGAGATAGCAAGACATACTTGTCTATGACAGACAGGATCAGCAGTTGAAGAAAGGCACTAATTATGGGAGAAGAAACATACACATACAGCATACAGCAGGCACACACAGAGAAAGAAGGCCTAGTCTCTCCTTGAAGGGGGGATCTTAAGCATTTTTGTGGGCCATCTTCCTATAATTTATGGTTTGTCAGTTTGAACAAAGGCAGGGAGGCTAATAGGTCCCCAACTTTGAGGTAAGCATATCCTAGGTTAACATTCCAGACACAAACGTGAATGTACCACAGCAAAGCAAGGCTCAATGAAGTATAGAAACATGGATTTACTCATACAGCAGGTCACAGGGATGCAGTAGTAGACTCGATCTGAGTTTGTCCTTTCTTTCTATCATAATGTGATTTCAGCTACCTTGATTGTGACTTCTATATGTGTGGTGTCTAAGACAATTCTGTGTAATAAACTTAATTCCTAGTTTCATCCTAAAAAGCTAGTTAGTTTACATTAGTTACCAAAAGTCTTTTTCTACTGTTTTCTCCCATAATTGTGATAATGTATATATATATATATATATATATATATATATATATATATATATATATAATATGTGTATATATATGTGTGTGTGTGTATAATATATATGTATATGTATATATAAAACAAAATTTAGCATTTGACCATTTAAGTATTCAGTTCACTGCATTAAGCATATTTACAGTGTTGTATCATTTCTACCCATTTCCAGAAAAATTTTCATTATCCCCAATGTGTTTAAAGCATGCAAAATCATAATATAGTATTTTGTATTATGGGTACTTTTGGATATTTACATTCTCAATATACTCCAGCAGTTTTTCTAACAGCTTTCTTTAATGAAGGGAAGTTAATATTATACTATTAAAACATAATGTAAAGGACAATCAATTTAGTTTCACATGATCTTATTAGTTATGTCTATGCACCAATATTTTGTGTCTACCTTGTATAATTTAGAACACTACAAACTTCTTACTATCCATTGAGGGGTATTATGTTAAACATATAATATATATGTATGAAATTTTAATAATAAAGATAATAATAATATCTACCAAGCTCTGACATAGGATATGAATTAACAGAGCAAGGGAATGAGACCTTATGCTTGGTGTTTAGAGGCACACAGACCTTTAAAAATTTCTACATCAACTGAAGTATGAAATTTTGTCAAAACCTTTCTGAGCTTCAGGGTGTTGTTGCTGTTGTTGTTGTTAAATTGAATTATATGAATGCAGGTTAATGTATACAAAATACATATCTTACTACTGACACTTGTGGTGGCCGTGTTTCACCAATAAATACATAAACTAATTCATGAACATGAAGTATGTATACACTAATGGGCATAGATTATATCTAGAATCCATGTGATAATAAAATGCTTTGTAGCCTTCTGTGCTGGCTAGTTTTATGTCAACTTGACACAAACTAAAGTCATCACAGAGGAGGGAACCTCAACTAAGGTTGTAGGCAAACCTGTAGGGTATTTTCTTACTTAGTGATTGATAGAGGAGGGCCCAGCCCATTGTGGGTGGTGCCATCCCTGGGCAGGAGGTCCTGGGTCCTGTAAGAGTGCAGGCTGAACAAGCCTTGAGGAGTAAGCCAGTAAGCAGTACCCCTCCATGGCCTCTGCATCAGCTCCTGCCTCTAGGTACCTGCCATGTTTGAATTCCTCTCCTGACTTTCTTCAATGATAAACAGTGACATAGCAACATAAGCTAAAATAAACCATTTCCTCCCCATGTTTCTTTGGTCATAGTATGTTATGGTAAATCTCCAACCCAATATGCCTCGTCAATGAAAACATGACCCAATTAATATGAATACATGCTGTGTGCCTAGATTGGGCAGATCTACCACTACACTACCATCTTCTACAACTATGAGACCCCTTAGAACTTGCGGTTTCTCCAGGCCATGTGCTTCTGCTCTGCTTTTCTAATTCCTCTTCCTCTGGACCCTCTCCCTCTTCTATTTTCTCCTTCTTCTCTCTCCCCACCTTCCAATCCACCTTCCCTTTATCTGCCCAATCATCAGCTCTCCTTTATTTTACAAATTAAGGTGGGAAGCAGCTTTATAGGAAGTCACCTGAGTGCTGACTCATTCCTTGTTTGCAACTACTCACAGGAGAATGGAATTAACATCAAATATAATTAGCCCCAGGGCTATACACAACAATAGTGTTTTATTATGGCAATAGTAATAGGAGGTTTTTTTTTTCTTTTTACATGAAGTTAGTTTTAACTCTAGGGCCCAGTCTTATTGATAAAAAGAAAACTCGACCACTGCCTACTTAAGTTAAGGTTAGTAACATAAGAATGAGGCCTTTTGCTCTTCATGGCTTGAAGCTGTGCTACCAGCTTGTGAATCTGGTATAGAAGATGACCAAATGGCTCAAGTTTGCATCTTTTAAATTGCTGGAAGATACTTTTCACACCTGAAATGTGATTCACCCCAAATTGAGACTTACTATAGTCTCTTTAATAGTACAATACATGTCTTGGCTTCAGTAGTGTAATCTCGACTTTTAAGATTGCAAGAAGTAGAGTGGAAGGAAAACTCACTAAAGAAGCTAGAGCAGTTATTCCCAGCCTGTAGGTCACGACTACTTTTTGGGTCGAACGACCTTTTCACAGGGGTCACATATCAGATATCCTGCACACCAGATATTTACATTATGATTCCTAACAGTAGCAAAATTACAGTTATGAAGTAGCAATGAAATAATTTTATGGTTGGGGGGGGTCATCGCAACAAGAGAAACTGTATTAAGGGGTTGCAACATTAGGAAGGCTGTGAACCACTGATCTAGAAGAATGGAATGCAAAGCCAAATGAACAACCACAGAAAACAAATGCAAACTGCAGGGCAGCAGCAGCAGAAACCTTAGTAAATACCATCAATGAGTCAGCCCCAGGCACTGAGTGGGAGCTGGTGGCCAGCTGGGTGACTTTAAGCTCAATTCCAGCAAACAGGCCAGCGGTGCCTCCCACATGTGCCCAGTTCTCAGATCCCTGAGGCAGCCCTCCCTGGTACACTCAAGAGGCACCCTGTGGAAACACTTCCTCCTTAATGTCTTAATCCCACTCAGTGCAGCTGCTCCCATCATTGGATTAATTATACTGAGCTCTTTGGGAGCAAGCCCTTTGTCTTTAGAGTTGATCATTGCCTGTAATTGCATGTTTCCATCAACTGTATTCTCCCTGGCAACCAGAGAGGAGTGGGGAGGAGGAAGAGGAAGGGAGGCAGCTCCCACAGTAGCTGCGACCTGTGCTTTCATGTGAGAATAAAATTCTGTCCTAAAAATTGCTTTAACTTTATCCTTCATTCGTAAGGAAATAGGAGAGAAACAAGTTATGGGGTGTATGGAATATAGGAATAGAGACTTTGTATAAAGCAGTATATATATATAAGACACTCTGTGGAATTTCTTAGTAGAATGGCTGTCTAGAGACAAATTGGTGAGACAGGAAAGCTGAAACAGAGGTTCATATCTAGAAAAGTGACATAAAAACAATGGAAACCATTTTGCACTGAGTTGATGTTCTTTTAAACATAAAAGCATTCCAGGTAGAACCACCAGAAGTAGCCACTGAATTTTAGTAAATTTTCAATCCTCATGTGCTACTGAATATTACAGCATGTGATACCTCATAAAATACATAATATTTCTCTCTATAAATTTCATTATCACTTCTTTCTTAGTTAGGATTTTCATTGCTGTGAAGAGAAACCATGACCAAGGCAACTTTTATAAAGGACAACATTTAATTGAGGCTGACTTGAAGGTTCTGGGGTTCAGTCTATTATCATCACAGTGGGAGGCATGACATGGTGCTGGAAAAGCTGAGTTGTACATCTTGTTCTGAAGGCAAAGAGAAGACTGTCTTCCACATGGCGAGAAGGAGGGTCTCAAAGTCCACACCCACAGTAACACGTTCCCTCCAACAGGCCACACCTCCTTCTACAGGGCACACCTCCTAATAGTGCCACTCCCTGGGGGTAAGCATATTTAAACCACTGTACTTTCCTTCAGTGAATTGGATTATTGAATGTTTGTTTTTCCTTCTTTTGAGTTGTATGTGGGAGACTTTCATGGCTCAGGACAAACATGCTATTCAAAGAAAGAAAAACGAACAAGAAATAAAACGACAGGTAATTGATTCTTCCCCCCCCCTCCACCAAAAGCTGTTTTAGATTTCATAACTAGAGATCCTAGTACCCATCTCAATCACCAGATGCAAAATCCTATGAGCGTGGCTTGCTACATCATTTGTGTCGCTTCCTCTTTATAGATTTTGTGTTCTTCCACTCACTTCTTCCCACCTCATAACCTTACTGTCATGCTTGTCTGTCATTCCTGTCATATCACGACATCCATGAAGTCAGGCTACTATCCCAGTGTGGTTTGTCATTACAGAGCCTTCCACCCTCTTCTCCATTCCTATTTCATTCTGAATAGTTTAGCTGAGTCCCTGGTTTCAGAGGGACTGTCTCAGTCAGTTGTAAGTAATTTAGTTGGAGAAATTTAGTTGCTGACATATCTGTTTGATTGGAGGAAAGCTCATCAAACCATTTGAGCTTCACATGATTACAGCAGCTTTCAGGGCAATGTTGATTTTCCCCTTCCAGAAGAAGGACAGTTAAGAATGGTTTTAGTATTTCATGCTTGCTTCATCTTTCCACATCTCCGTAGGCCTAGGGCTTTTGTTTTCTCTGTCATAATAATTTGGATGTGCCCATTTAGTAATTGTAATTTAAATTTCATTCAATTTTGGTTGTGATTTTTAAAATTTTCATGTTGACCTTTCATGCAGAAGAGTTGGGTGCAAAAGGAACAAAAGAGATTTTACACAAATACATTTTTATAAAGAATTCAACAGAAAGGCTAGGGGTTTGTCAGGACAGAAACCCCATTTTTTTCCCTCCCAAAATGAGTTTTTTTGTTTGTTTGTTTTGTTTTGTTTTGTTTTGACTCATGGTTTCCTTACATAACCCTGGCTGTCTTGGAATTCATTATGTAGACCAAGCTACCTTCAAGATCATAGTCATTCACCTAGGGTTAAAGGCATGAGCCACCAGGTCCCATTGCAAAATAAGATTTAAACCTACTTGTTGGAGCTGAAGACAGTACTCAGTGCTTAAGAACACTGGCTGTTCTTTCAGAGGACCTGGGTTCAATTTTCGGCACCAACGCAGCAGCTCTTTCTGATGTGTATATATTGTATCTCTTTTATTCTGATCATATATCCAGTGAATAGCCTAAAACCTACCTCTTTCTGAGGCCAATGTTAATGAATATACTTTCTTACTGAGAGCTTTATGCCAGGAGAAAGTTAAGTGTAGAATCAAACTTAAAATAGAAGGCTAAATGAACATAGTAAGTCAAAAGCAATGGGGCATCTCCAGTAGAAGATTGGGTCAGTCCCTTAAACAAGGAGGTGTTAGCCCCCGTACTTTCCCATCCTTTTGGAATAAACAAAAGAAAGTAGTTGGAAAATCTATGTGTAAGGAATTGGAACTTTCCATGAATAACTTTCTGAACATACCCCCATCAGCATCATAATTAAATTGTAAGCTAAAATTATTTACTTTAAATGTTACAGATACCAAAGGTTACTGTGTCTATTTTTACGAGGTTAAGAAAATATTTTCTTTATGAAATATATTTAATTTTTAATGTTATCTCTTCTTGGGCTGAAAGTTAATGTGACTCCATAAATGTATAAATATTATTTATAAAATATAGTTGCAAATTTCAATTAATGTAGTAATAAAATGGGTTTTTGTCCAGTATAAATGGCCATTAATGTGTATTTGGAAAGGGCAAATACACATTATTGTTCGGTTTCTTTCCTTTTTTTCTCCTCAAGACAGGGTTTCTCTGTGTTGTCTTTAAACTCTCTGCAGACCAGACTGGACTCAAACTTAGAGATCCACCTGCCTCTGCCTCCTGAGTCCATACTATTTCTTTAACCTTTTATTGGCCAAGAAGCTGAAGGTCGTGTTCTAGCTGAGCAAGCACAGACAGCAGTTGCTACTAGCTTGTCAGTGTTCAGCAGGACTTCGTGCTTCCTGGAGGACATCACAACTGCCACCACTCATCACTCACACAGAAGCGGAACCTCTGTCTGTATCTCCAGAAGCGATGCCACTTAGTCTTCTCAGCTAGACAAGTTGGCCTCTAATGTCTGTCACATTGGTTCCCATGCTTCTCAAAATGCATTGCTTATGCGCTGTGCCAAGTTAAATCCAGGCATTCCATAGTGGGAAGAACCCGGGTTTATACAGTAAAACACATCCTTTTTTTTTTTTTTCCGAGACAGGGTTTCTCTGTGTAGCCCTGGCTGTCCTGGAACTCACTCTGTAGAATAGGCTGGCCTGAAACTCAGAGATCTGCCTGCCTCCGCCTCCCAAGTGCTGGGATTAAAGGCATGCGCCGCCAGTGCCCGGCAGTAAAACACATATATTTTTTTTAATTAGATATTTTTAGATATTTTCTTTATTTACATTTCAAATGCTATCCCGAAAGTTCCCTATACCCCCCCCCCCCCGCTCTGATCCCACACGAGCTCACTCCCACTTCCTGGCCCTGCCATTCCCCTGTACTGGGGCATGTAAAGTTTGTAAGACCAAGGAGCCTCTCTTCCCAGTGATGGCCGACTAGGCCATCTTCTGCTGCATATGCATCTAGACACATGAGCTCTGTGGGTACTGTTTAGTTCATATTGTTTTTCCACCTAAAGGGTTGTAGACCCCTTCAACACCCAGAAGATGTTCCAACTGTTAAAAAGAACACATGCTCCACTATGTTCATATCAGCCTTATTTAATAATTAGCCAGAAGCTGGAAAGAACCCAGATGTCCCTCAACAGAAGAATGGATACAGAAAATGTGGTATATTTACACAATTTACACACTATTAAAAACAATGAATTTATAAAATTCTTGGGCAAATGGATGTATCTGGAGTAAAACACGTCTTAATGCTGGTGGAAACATGTCTCCAAAGTTTGAAAAACTGTTCTGAAGTCTCAAAAGCCTATTAGTGATGGTCCCGGGACTAATGATTTTCTTGGGAGGGGTGGCAGAGAATTTGGGAGTACATGCAGGATCAGGCTCTCTTCCCAGGCTTTAGTGAAGGTCTTGCTTTTGAACAGGTAGAGGGTGTAGGTGTGCACTGCCTGTCTAAGGTTTTGAAGGTTTGTTTTCAGAAATAAAATTAATGGTTTTGTCTTCCTGAGTTTTTTGAAGGGAGGGATACTTACTTTTTTTTTTTAATTAGATATTGCCTTTACATTTCAAATGTTATCCCCTTTCCTGGCTTCCCCTCGGGAAACCCCCTATCCGCTCCTTCCTCCCTCTGCTCCCCAACCCATCCACTCCTGCTTCCTGGACCTGGCAATCCTCTTTTCTGCGGCAGAGGACCTTCACAGGACCAAGGGCCTCTCCTCGAAGGGAGGGTTACTTAAGAGGAAAGTGCCTCTACTGAGGATCAAATTCAGGAACCAAACATGCAGGGTAAACACTCTATCACTAGACCATATTTCCAGCCCAGTATTTTAATCTTGAGTAGCAAAGTTTAAAGAAAACTCATCTGTGTGAAATAATTCTTCCTTGGGTTCAATCCTTAGCACTGAAAAAAAAAAAGACTAATATAATTAATGAATTTGATAGAAATGAATTTTTCTGTCTCATCTTTTTTTTTTTTTTTTTTTTTGGTTTTTTGAAACAGGGTTTCTCTGTATAGCCCTGGCTGGCTGTCCTGTAACTCACTCTGTAGACCAGGCTGGCCTCGAACTCAGAAATCCTGCCTCTGCCTCCCAAGTGCTGGGATTAAAGGCGTGTGCCACCACACCCGGCTTTTCTGTCTCATCTTAAATGCAGTTTGTATTTTCCATTCTTGTAGAGTCTCTTTCAGTGCTGAGAATTGAATCCGAAGTCATATGCATGCTAAGAAATCAGTGAGATCTATTTCCAAACTCTTATAGCTTTTACTATCTAGTAGTATATGCTCCTTTTCTAAGGTGTAAAATGATTTCTGGGAATGTACCTTAAAGTGAGATGGAATCAAATATCCAAAAATTCATCCTACAATCATTTTTCTTTCGTATTTATGACTCTGGGTTTTCTTTTTATTTATTATGTGTACTATGGGCATGTCTGGTGCCCAAGAAGGCCAGAAGAGGGCACCAGATCCCCTCCAACTGAAGTGGCCAGACAGGTGTGAGTCACCATCTGGCAGCCGAAATTAGAAATTACATCCCCTGGAAGAGCAATTTGTGCTCTTAACCAATCTCTCCCTTTATAATTTTTAAAATATTTTAAAAATTGTTTTAAATCATTTTAACTGTGAAGCTATATGGTTTTCATGGCTTGTGTCTTATGTAGCATGAAAATTTTTTTTCTAACAAGCTCCATGAATAATTTTATAACTTATGTAGAACTACGTTTCCCCTAGGTACAAATTCTCAATCATTTCAGATGTTAAGTATTTAATCATTTAAGATTCAGTTTGAAGCCATTTTCTCTTTTGCTGTGAGGCTTGTGGTGATATGCTAGGCTCCCACTCTGGGCAAGATCTCTCCTACTAGCCACATATACATTCCTGATCCTCTTTGATTTTGGGAAATGAATTAACCATCACTTGCCATTGACAGAATTCAAAATCAGATGAAATTATTGCCCAGATGAGTATATGATATATCTAAATTTTAGGAGCTTTACAAGGGATGAAAGATGTTTTTAAGATTTTTTTTTTCATAAGCAGAGGAAATAGTTGGCACGAGACACTGGTTTAATACCCAGCAACTCTCCTCCATCTAAAAAGTTTTGTGAAAAGCATATTCATACAAACCATTTTCATTTCCTCATTTGATATCTGCCATAGCCAAAGACATTGAGAAGGGAAAAGCAAGCAAACAGCAAACACAATTCTAAGTATCTCATGGTGGTGTTCTAGAGCATGCTTTAATTTTAGTAAAGGTAATATTTTAAACCATAAAAAAAATTTGCAACTGACAAGGATGAGGAGATGGGGGGGGGTATCTCCAGGACAAGACAGAGACCTGGGATAAGGGAGGCACCCAAGAATCAATGGGAGTGACCTTAGCTATGACTCACAATGTTGGGCATATGGAACCTGCCTCCTGAAGCTAGGCAGGACTCCAGTGGAGCGACAGAGACACCAACTCACCCACAAAAATTTCAACCCCAAATCTGTCCGGTCCACAAGAAATACAGGGACAGGGGATGGAGCAGAGACTGAGGGAATGGCCCTCCAATAACTGGCCCAACTTGAGACCCATCCATGGACAAGCACCAATCCCTAACACTATTAATGATACTCTGTTATGCTTGCACATAGGCGCATATTGTCCTCTGGGAGGCTTCACCCAGCAGCTGACTCAGACATATACAGACACCCAGAACCAAATAGTGGATGGAGCTTGGAGACTCTTTTGGAAGAATAGGAGGAAGGATTGTGGCCCAGAAAGGGATAGGAACTCCACAGAAAGACCAACAGAGCAAATAACCTGGACTCTTGGAGCTCTCAGAGTCTGAACCACCAACCAAAGAACATACACAGGCTGGACTTAGGCCTCCCCAACATATGCAGCAGATGTGCAGTTTGGACTTTGTGTGGGTCCCAAACAACCGGAGCAGGGGCTATCCCAAGAGCTGTTGCCTGTATGTGGGATATGCTCTTCTAGCTGGGCTCCCTTGAATGGCCTCAGTGGGAGAAGCACCTAGCCTCACAGTGACTTGAAGTGCCAGGATTGGGGGATACCAAGGAAGGCTCCCAACTGCTCAGAGAAGAAGGGGGAGGGGGATGGGGGATGGATTGTGGGAGGTGGTGACTGGGAGGGGGCAGTGAGTGGGATGTAAACTGAATAAGTAAAAAATAAAATTAAGTTTAAAAAAGTACACCTGAAAGCTATAGAAAAAAAAAAAAAAGAAGCAAGTACACCTAAGAGTAGTAGAAGGCAGGAAATAATCAAAATTGGGGCTAAAATCATTCATTTAGAAACAAAGAAAGCAGTACAAATAATCAATGAAACCACCAGCCGGTTTCGAGAAAATCAACAAGATAGACAAACCCTGAGCCAGACTAACCAGAAGACAGAAAGACAGTATCCAAGTAAACAAATCAGAAATGAAAAGGGAGACATAACAACAGACACTGATGAAATTCAAAGAATTTTTATATCTTACTTCAAAAGCCTACACTCCACAAAATGGAGAAATCTCAGTGAAATGGACAATTTTCTAGACAGATACCAATTACCAAAGTTAAATCAAGATCAGGTAAACTATTTAAACAGCCCTATAACCCCTAAGAGGGGAAAAGCAGTCATTAAAAGTCTCCCGATTCCCCATCCAAAGCCCAGGGCCAGATGGTTTTAGTGCAGAACTCTACCAGACTTTCAAAGAAGAGCTAATACCAACACTCCTCAAACTATTCCACAAAATAGAAATAGAAGGAATACTGCTAAACTTATTTTGTGTGACTACAGTCATCCTGATACCGAAACCACACAGACTCAATAAAAGATTCTCAGAATAATTTCTTTTATGAACATTGATGTAAAAATACTCAATAAAATATTAGCAAACTGAATCAGAGAACACATCAAAAGCATCATCCAACATGATCAAGTAGGCTTCATCCCAGGGATGTAGAGATGGTTCAATATATTAATATCATCAATATAATCCACCTTATAAACAAACTGAAAGAAAAATCACATGATTATCTAATTAGACACTGAAAAAGACTTTGATAAATTCCAATACCCCTTCGTGTTAAAGGTATTAGAGAAATTAGGAATACAGGGCACATACATAAACAGAATCAAAGCAATATACAGCCAGCCAATAGCCAACATCAAATTAATTGGATTTGAGTTCCTGATTAACTGTTGGTGATAGCTGTATATATTCGATCACTGTATATATTTGATGCCTGCTGTATCAAACTAGATGCTTTTGATAGTGTTTTGGCTCATCTCATTGTAGTACCACCCCATATCACTAGGAGATACACTTCTCCAGACAAGTTCCATCTGTGTTGGACAGTGATTTTAGAGTTGGGATTTTCTGCCTAAGCTAACCAGTTTCCTACAAGTTGATTGCCCCAAATATGGTCAAATTGTGACCCCGTAAAAGTGGAAGGTTTTGTTTTAACTTCTAAACATACACAAATCATTTCAAAGTTAGGCAATGTAGAGTTATAGTTTGGGGCTGTGATAGGATTAAATTTACATGTGCCCAATAGCTTGGTTTCCAATAATATGAAATCATGGGATAGGAATTTAGGAGGGTAAGTGCCTGGTTCTGTTTTAAAGCCTTTTGTTGTAATCTTGCTAAAGAGTAGGGCAGACATTTGGGTTCAGTAGGCACACATGGGTATTGGTATATGCCCCAATATATTCCAAAAGCATTAGAATCCCATAATAATGGGGTATCTGATTAAGAGGTATTAGAGATCAGCTGTCCCAAGATGAGACTTCTGAGAAATCCTTCACCTCATGAGTGGTCAGACAGAGATGTCCAAAGTATGAAAAATTAATGAAGCCTAAAACACAATATATACTGTCATTGCTCATTTCTTTTTAAATCTGTTCCTTCTTGTATTCTAAATACAAAGGATATACTGTCATTGGATGGATTAAAATATGGCTTGAGAGGATTAAAATATGATTTGGTTGTTATTGTTGCTGTGTCATCCTTATTGTTGGCTACCTCAGTTTCTACATATTCATAGTCCTCATCTTTTCCATCCCATATGGGTACCAGAATTAGTATAAAGTTGACTTCCATAGCTGTGCTACTTGTAAAAGTTCCATCAGAGTACCAGCTTTGAATAATTAAAAACTCATCTTGTAGGCAGGGCATCTCAGCAGATGAAATGTGTTGATCAACATTGATTTTATATATTTGTTCTAAGTATATCCAGTGGTTTGCATAAATTGCTTTTTTTGTGCATTTCTGTAATCCTCCAGATATTTTCAACAATTAGTATTGCTAGAGGCTTTAGTAGGATTATTGCATTTGTCTAGGTTGGTAAAGCTCTTAAGTTGTGAGTTAAAATGCTTACTATTCTGCATAGCCTGTTTGCATTTATTATCATGTGCATCTCAACAGGTGTGGTGGTTTAAATAGTAATGGCCCACATAGATTCATATGTTTGAATGTTTGATCATAGGGAGTGGCACAATAAGGAGGTGTGGCCATGTTGGAGTGGGTGTGGCCTTGTTGGAGGAAGTAAGACACTGGGTGTGAACTTTGAAGTCTAAAAAGCTCAAGTCTGACCAGTGTGTCACATCAGTCTTCTGCTGTCTGTGGATCAAGAAATAGAACTCTCAGTTACCTCTCCAGAGTCATTTCTGCCTGGATGTTGTCATGTTTTCCATCATGATGATAATAGTCTGAACCTCTGAACCTGTAAGCCAGCCCCAATTAAACGTTGTCCCTTATAAAAGTTGCTGTGTTGTCTCTTCACAGCAATGGAGATCCTAAGACAACAGGTTTATATGCCAATTCTGTAGCATTACAGTAGGTGGCTGTTGTTATTATTAAGTCTGATGGCTGCATTAAGTCTTTCCATCCAACAATATTGGGGAGTTTTGGGGGAATGACTATAGTGAGCTAGGTCCAGATGGCTACAGTGACAGTAGTGGTAGTAGCTTCAAAGAGGGCCTTCTACCTATCAACAACACAAAGAGAGTTTGATCCACTTCTTTCTAAGTGTTAGTGTGTGGTATCCCAGTAGGTGTGTGATGCTTGGAGAGAGGTGTTCATAGTATTTGATACAGAGCCAGTTCAAAGCTGAGGTCAGTAAGACTACAATTAAGGCAATATAAAATGTAAAGAGAGTGATGGGGTATATATCTACCATTACGTCTTAAGATCTAGTTTCATTTTTTTTTTTTTTTTGTCTTCCAGGACCAAAGCAAAATCTGCTCTCAATATGAGGTTGTGTAGTAAGTACACATTTGTTTATAAGTTTTAGAAATATTATTATGCTTTCAAATAATGGTATATATGGTAGTTCTTCTCCTAACTGAAATAAGTCTGTGAGGTGAAATCTCAAAAAAAAATTGCATATAAAGTGAATGGAACGGATAAAACTTAATTAAGGTAGTAAAGTCACAAATAGTGATGAGAGCTGCTTTATACCAATTAGGGTCTATGCAATTAGTCTGATACTATGTCCCACTAAGTTATGAGAACATTAATTTGAAGGTGTCAATGTTCCCTTTATCTTTCATCTTTCAACCAATGAGCCACTGAAGCAAATAGTGTAGTCAGTGCTTAATATCTCCAGGTGTTATTAGAGGTGCTGCTGAAGTCCAGATGTTGGAAAAGAACAAACTATTATAGATAGGCTAAGTCCCACCTGGGTCAGGTTATAAGCAGCTTTATTAATAAAAGCCAATTGCAGGTTAAGTTAACCAGACATTAATTGTTCTTTGATCAAAGCATTACATCTCTCATATTTTGTGATGTTCTAGGGCTATATGGTGTATAGAAATTTCATTAGATATCTAATTATTTGCCATTTCTTGTGTCATTTTGCCTGTGAAGTATGAGCCTTTGTCAGAGTCTATTATAAACTTAGGACAATCAAAGGCTATGTACCAGAACCAAAGATTGTTCATGGAGGCTTGCTGTGTAGGGTATGTGCTACTACAATGCCTAATCCTATAAAGGTGTCTGCCATTGTGCATGTCTATTTATTTCTATATTTGGTCAATGGTCCTATGGAGTGTATTTAGTGTATAGTAAAATACATATATCTTACAGTGTGTAGCCTTACCAATATAGAGTTATATCTAGTTGAAAAGTATCTGTGAGAACTTTTTCACAACCTTTAATAGTATTTGTTTTTTTTTTTTTTTTTTCCTTGTTCCGGTCAACCCTGCTCGCTGTGGTCTGCCCTGCTCGCTCCCGTCATCCCCGCTCGCTCCTGTCGGTTCCATTTGCTCAGTCCCTGCTCTCTCCAGTCCAAGGATTCATTTATTATTATTCATAAGTACACTATAGCTGACTTCAGACGCACCAGTGGTTGTAAGCCACCATGTGGTTGCTGGGATTTGAACTCATCACCTTCGGAAGAGCAGTCGGGTGCTCTTACCCGCTGAGCCATCTCACCAGCCCAGCCTGTTTGTTTTTTTTTAAGACAGTTTCTCCATGGAGCCCTGGCTGTCCTGGAATTTACTCTGCAGACCAGGCTGATCTCAAACTCAGAGAGTCTCTTGACTCTGCCTCCTGAGTGTTGGGATTAAAGATGTGTGCCATCGCTTCTCGGCCTTTTGGCTAAGATCAAGTGTAAAGATGTGTGCCACAACTATCTGGCTAATAGTATTCTTTTTTTTTTTTTTTTTTTTTTTTTTTTTTTTTTTTTTTTTTTTTTTTTTTTTTTTTTTTTTTTTTTTTTTTTTTTTTTTTTTTTTTTTCGGTTTTTGAGACAGGGTTTCTCTGTGTAGCTTTGGCTGTCCTGGAACTCACTTTGTAGACCAGGCTGGCCTCGAACTCAGAAATCTGCCTGCCTCTGCCTCCCGAGTGCTGGGATTAAAGGCGTGCGCCACCAAGCCCGGCTTAATAGTATTCTTAATAACATGCCATGATGCCTGAATATCGCATTAATCTATTCAGTGTTTTAGTCCTTGTGTTCCTTGATGTCCTAGTTTTTGTTGTAGTGGCAATAAACACAAGTTACCTTCTGTAGCTTAGTATTTATTCCCTTTTGATTCTAGTTCTGGGTGTTTGTTCCTTGTTAATCTTATATCTGGTGGCACTGATCTTGGATAGTTGATCATAATGGTATTATTATGTCTGGTTTCTTCTATATCTTTGCTAGTGTCATGCCTCCCTCACAGATATTTTGATATCATATTTTGCTTTAAAAACCCAGGCCTCAACTCCTAAACCTGATAAACAGCTTCAGCGCAGTAGCTGGATATAAACTTAACTCAAACAAATCAGTGGCCTTTCTCTACACAAAAGATAAATAGGATGAGAAAGAAAATAGGGAAACAACACCCTTCACAATAGTCACAAATAATATAAAATACCTTGGTGTGACTTTAACTAAAGAAGTGAAAGATCTGTATGACAAAAACTTCAAGTCTCTGAAGAAAGAAATTGAAGAAGATCTCAGAAGATGGAAAGATCTCCCATGCTCATGGATTGGCAGGATTAATATACTTAGAATGGCTATCCTGCCAAAAGCAATCTACAGATTCAATGCAATCCCCATCAAGATTCCAACTCAATTCTTCATTGAGATAGAAAGGGCAGTTTGCAAATTCATCTGGAATAATAAAAAACCTAGAATAGCAAAAACTATCCTCAACAATAAAAGAACCTCTGGTGGAATCACCATGCTTGACATTAAGCTGTACTACAGAGCAATTGTGATAAAAACTGCATGGTGGGGCTGGTGAGATGGCTCAGCGGGTAAGAGTACCTGACTGCTCTTCCAAAGGTGATAAGTTCAAATCCCAGCAACCACATGGTGGCTCACAACCATCCGTAACGAGATCTGGCTCCCTCTTCTGGAGTGTCTGAAGACAGCTACAGTGTACTTACATATAATAAATAAAATAAATCTTTAAAAAATTATATAAAAAAACTGCATGGTACTGGTACAACAACAGACAGGTAGAACAATGGAATAGAATTGAAGACTCAGAAATGAACCCACACACCTTTGGTCACCTTATCTTTGACAAGGGAGCTAAAACAATCCAGTGGAAAAAAGACAGCATTTTCAACAAATGGTGCTGACACAACTGGCGGTCAACATGTAGAAGAATTCGAATTGATCCATTCCTATCTCCTTGTACAAAGCTCAAGTCTAAGTGGATCAAAGACCTCCACATAAAACCAGAGACACTGAAATTCATAGGGGAGAAAGTGGGGAAAACCCTTGAAGATATGGGCACAGGGGTAAAATTCCTAAACAGAACACCAATGGCCTGTGCTGTAAGATCACAAATCGACAAATGGGACCTTATAAAATTGCAAAGCTTCTGTAAAGCAAAAGATACTGTCAATAAGACAAAAAGGCCATCAACGGATTGGGAAAGAATTTTTACCAATTCTAAATCTGATAGGAGGTTAATATCCAATATTTACAAAGAGCTCAAGAAGCTGGACTCCAGAAATCCAAATAACCCCATTAAAAATGGGGTACAAAGCTAAACAAAGAATTCTCAACTGAAGAATGCCAAAGGGCTGAGAAGCACTTGAAAAAATGTTCAAAATCCTTAGTCATCAGAGAAATGAAAATCAAAACAACCCTGAGATTCCACCTCACACCAGTCAGAATGGCTAAGATCAAAAATTCAGGTGACAGCAGACGCTGGCGAGGATGTGGAGAAAGAGGAACACTCCTTCATTGCTGGTGGGATTGCAAGCTGGTACAACCACTCTGGAAATCAGTCTGGTGGTTTCTCAGAAAACTGGACATAGTACTACCGAAAGATCCAGCAATACCTCTACTGGGCATATACCCAGAAGATATTCCAACTGGTAACAAGGACACATGCTCCACTATGTTCATAGCAGCCTTATTTACAATAGCCAGAAGCTGGAAAGAACCCAGATGTCCCTCAACAGAGGAATGGATACAGAAAATGTGGTACATTTACACAATGGAGTACTACTCAGCTATTAAAAACAATGAATTTATGAAATTCTTGAGCAAATGAATGTATCTGGAGGATATCATCCTGAGTGAGGTAACCCAATTACAAAAGAAGTCACTTGATATGCACTCACTGATAAGTGGATATTAGCCCAGAAACCTAGAATACCCAAGATACAATTTCCAAAACACAAGACAATCAAGAAAGACCAATGCATGGATACTTCATTCCTCCCTAGAATAGGGAATAAAATATACATGGAAGGAGGTGTAGAGACAAAGTTTGGAGCTAAAATGAAAGGATGGACCATCCAGAGAATGCCCCACCTGGATGGTCCATCACATAATCAGCCACCAAATGCAGACACTACTGCATACGCCAGCAGGATATTGCTGAAAGGAGCCTGATATGGCTGTCTCCTGTGAGGCTTTGACAGTCCCTGACAAATACAGAAGTGGATGCTCACAGTCATCTATAGGTCAGAACACAGGGTCCCCAATGTAGGAGCTAGAGAGAGTACCCAAGACCTGTAGAGGTCTGCAACCCTATAGATGGAACAACAATATGAACTAATCAGAACCCCCAGAGGTCATGTCTCTAGCTGCATATGTATTAGAAGATGGCCTAGTTGGCCATTATTGGGAAGAAAGGCCCTTGGTCTAGCAATGTTCATATGTCCCAGTACAGGGGAATGTCAGGGCCAAGTAGTGGGAGTGGGTGGGTAGGGGAACAGGGTGGGGGGAGGGTATAGGGGACTTAGGGGATAGCACTTGAAATGTAAATGAACAAAATATCTAATAAAAAAATGAAAAAAAAACCCCCAGGCCCCTTTAGACCAAATATCTACTGATTGTAAAAATTTGCCTTCTTCTAGTTTTAGAGCAGATTGCAATACATTTTGCTAAGGCCCAAGAGTCAGTAAATAGGTACTCATCACACACACACACACACACACACACACACACACACACACACACACACACACACACACACAATTATATATAGATACACACAGAAAGAAAGAGACAGAGGGAGACAGAGAATCTTTTGTTGTTGTTGTTTTTTGTTGTTGTTTTGTTTTTTGTTTTTCGAGACAGGTTTTCTCTGGGTAGCACTGGCTGTCCTGGAATTCACTTTGTAGACCAGGCTGGCCTCGAACTCAGAAATCTGCCTACTTCTGCCTCCCAAGTGCTGGGATTAAAGGCGTGTGCCACCACGCCAGGCTGCCAGAGAATCTTTAAGAAGTGTACAGCCAAATCTTGTTACTTGGACTTCTGCATGTCAGGCGGACCTGGACATGCCAGGTTCAGTTATCATTTTACCACTAGGGGGCTGAAAGCAGCTGACTTCCAGGCAAACACATTGTTAACCAGGCAGAGGCATTTTGTAGAAACAAAGTATAATACTCACGGGGTCCCCAAGACCCTATAGATGTTGAGTGCTGCTCCTCGGGCTTCACCTTTGGTGTAGAGACTTCTATGGCTGCAATTTCTTCAGTCTACCACCCTGCCTGGGTTCCTTTGCCTCAGTGTATCATTTCTAGGTTAATAGCTTTCATTCCATCTGGAATCTGCAGAGCACTTCTCTAGCCATTCTGACTCAAGGTAATAGAGCTATAAAGCATCATAGAGTTATCCACTGGTCTAGTAACTGCAGGTGGTTTAAACTTTATGTTTGTTTGTTTGTTTGTTTGTTTGTTTGTTTCTTTGTTTCTTTCTTTCTTTCTTTCTTTCTTTCTTTCTTTCTTTCTTTCTTTCTTTCTTTCTTTCTCTATTGTTGTTAGTGGCAGTGGTGTTTTTTTTTGTGTGTGTGTTTTGTTTTTTGTTTTTCCCTAGACAGTGTTTTTCTTTGTGTGGCCCTGACTGTCCTTGAACTCATTCTATAGACCAGGCTGTCCTCGAATTCATAGAGTTCCATCTGCCTCTGTCTCCAGAGTGATGGGATTCTAGGCATGTGCCACCATCACCCTACAGGTTTAAATTTTTTATTGCCTCAAACAAGATTCAATTACAATACCTGTGAATATAAATTATCTTTGAGATGTAAGGTAGGTCTGGGTCTAGGTGTATGAGTGATTTATACTTGGTCATGTTAAGGTTTAGGGGACTATGGTCAGAGCTTTAGAGCTAGTTTAAGTGTTTGCATTAGAGAGCCAGCTCTACAGTCCTCTAACCCATGTTGTTGGTTCATTTTTTTTTTCTTGAGTGAGGGTCTTAGTATGTAGCTCTGGCTGTCCTGTAACTCATTCTGTAGACCAGGATGGCCTAACCCAATGTTGGATCTAGTCACCAGCCTAGGTCTATAGACTCTGCTAAACCCACTGGAAGATGTAAAAATTCCAGAGCACTTGTGGACCCAATCCAGGATTAGAACCAGTACACAACATGTGTCTATAGCCCCTGATGAGCCTTTAGCATGGTAAATGTGCCCTGGGTCTTGTGAGCCTAATCCATATTTAAATGTGGTTCTGCCTTGGGCATCTATCTTCTGCTCTGGGCTCTTCACATTTTCTCATCTCCATCATTTTATTTATTGTCACTAAGCACCAGAAAAGCCTGTTAAGTTCAGTTAGAGCAGATTCAACTATACTATTCCAGTCCCCTGGAAGCTGAGACAGGAGGATTGTGACTTCAAGGCCAGTTTAGGCTTACAGATGCTCCCTCAAATAGAAAAAGGGAGAATGAGTCCTGGACTGATGGATCACCTATTAAAATGCATTTGCTGCTCTTCTGTGGGACCAAGGCTTGATTTCCAGACTCCACATTTCCTCTTACAACCATCTGCAACTTCAATTCCATGGGATCTTTACAGACTATATTGGCACTGGGTATACATACCTGCAAGGAAAACACTGATGCACAGAAATATTATCAAGAGAAAAAAATGTGATAAATATTGACAGGTAAATAGATGGCATATAGTATACAGAGGTTTAACAAAATTTAGACAAGTAAATAATAGTAATGCATTATTTAATATTATTGTTAATAATATTCATACAGAGAGTTTCTGGAGCTGACATTAAGGACACTTAGGGGATATTTCAAGTAGCAAGGTCATTCTAAGCACTCTAGAATTCTGAGAAGCAATGTACACCTCTCCATGTTGGGAAAAATGACTTCTCCAAAGTGAAAGCAAAACTGTCATTTGACATTGCCAAGTGTCCTTTCCGCAGATCACAGCCTATGCTGAGAACTTCTGTCTTGCAGTGGAGGTGGTCTGTGGGAACTACTGTAATCATGTCAGTTACAAGCATAAAATCTTTGGTGTACATAGCATGGATTTTTACCCCTCCTCCTAAGCATACAAGGAGGGGTCCCTACTTTGTCACATGGGCCAGAGTTCCCTTCAAGAGCTCTTCTTGCCTTGCCATCTTTCTGTCGTATAACAAACCATTTTAACCCAAAGACCAGTCAGCCTCAGTGTACCCCCCTGTACTACTTCTGGAATCATTTTGCACATCTCACCCCTTACAGGGTCTCCAGCTGCCTATTGTCCAGTCCAATCTATGGCCACATATAGAGGCAGAAATGGGAGCTACTGAAAATCTGAGGACTCTTTAATACGTTTGTTTTGCTTCTGTATGGCATTGAAGATCAAAGGTAGGGCCCTGGGCTTGTAAGACAGCCAACTACCTCATTCTGAGTCATAATAATTCATACAAGGCATACATTAATATTTGTTTCTACCTTTGTAGGGAAGCTCCAAATTAGAATCTCAGCATTTAGGTGCTGGAGAGATGACTCAGTAGTGGTTAAGAGCACTGTCTGCTCTGTCAGAGGTCCTGAGTTCAATCCCCAGCAACCACATGATGGCTTACAAACATCTGTAATGGGATCCATGCCCTCTTCTGGTGTGCCTGAAGACAGCTACAGTGTACTTATATAAAACAAATAAATAAATAATTTAAAAAAATTTTTTAAAGATTTATTTATTATTATACAAAAGTATACTGTAGCTGTCTTCAGACGCACCAGAAGAGGGCGTCAGATCTCATTACAGGTGATTGTGAGCCACCATGTGGTTGCTGGTATGTTATACAAAAAAAAAAAGTCACATGAAAAATCAAAGGGAACTTCATTATCTAACTCTGAACTAGCTCTTCAGTCCTGACAGGACTTTGCAGGACCCCAAGACTGTCATGCTTTCCTGTGGAAGACTTCCAGACCCTAAAACTAACCAGCTTGGAACCCTGCTCCACCAATCCTATCTCAGTCGGGTCCACCTGGGATACAGCAGGCAGAGTCCCCTGAACTCTATTGTCTAGCTCTGGGCTTGCTCTGCAGTCCTGAAGAGCCTTAGGGAACCTCAAGAGCATCCTGTTTCCATGTGGAGGCCTGTGGAAACCCCAAGAACTTCCAGGTTGGAACACTGCTCCACCAATCCCTTATCAGTGGGGTCCACCTAAGGCACAGCCCTCAGAATTGTGTAACCTGACCTCCATTGTCTGGACTATGGTTCCCCCAACTTCCAGAGAAGTCCTGCTGGCATCAGGATCATACAGCCAACACCAGGGAAAAGCCAGCTTAAGAACACAATCAACAAGACCCAGGGCAGTATGGCACCACCAGAGCCCAGCTATGCTGCCACAACAAACCCTGCATATCCTAAGGAAACTGAAACACAAGAAGAGGATCTTAAATCCAGTCATATAAAGATGATACAGGCCTTTACAGAGGATATGAATAAATCGCATAAAGAAATACAGAAGCCAGGTATTGATGATGTACACCTTTAATCCCAGCCCTTGGGAGGTGGTGGTAGGCAGATTTCTGAGTTCAAGGCCAGCCTGGTCTACAGAGTGAGTTCCAGGACAGCCAGGGCTACACAGAGAAACTCTGTCTTGAAAAACAAACAAACAAACAAAAATACAGGAAAGTACATTCAAACAGTTAGAGGCATTAAAAGAGGAAGCAAATAAATATAAAGAGACACAGGAAAATTCACCAAACAGGTGAAGGATATGAATAAAACTGTACAAGACCTGAAAAGAGAAATAGAAGCAATAAAGAAAACATAAACTGAGGCAATCCTGGAGATGGAAAACCTAGGAAAGAGAATAAGTAGAGACACAAGCATCACCAACAGAATACAAGAGATGAAAGAGTCAGTAGTAATAGTAGATATCAATATTTCTGTCAAAGAAAATGCAAAATCTAAAAAGTTCATGACACGAAACACTCAGGAAATTTGGGACACTATGAACAGGCCAAACCTAAGAATAATAGATATAGAAGAAGGAGAAGATTGCCAGCTCAAAGGCCCAGAAACATCTTCAACAAACTCATAGAAGAAATTATCCCTAATCTAAAGAAAGAGATGGATATAAATGAATAAGAAGCCTACAGAACACCAAACAGATTGGACTAGAAATGAAAATCCTACTGTCACATAATAATCAAAACACTAAATATACAGAATAAAGAATATTAAAAGCTGCAAGAGGAAAAGGCCAAGTAAAATATAAAGATAGATATATCAGAATTACACCCAGTTTCTCAACTGAGATACTAAAATCTAGAAGGGCCTGGACAGAGGTCTGGCAGGCCCTAAGGGATGTCAGCGCAGACTACTATACCCAGCAAAAAATTTTTTCTCATTGTAAGTTGTTTGTTGTAAGATAATTTACAAACATTCTGCTGTCCTTCTTAGAAGGAGTAACAAAGTACTCACAGGAGCAAATACAGAGATAAAGTATGGAGCAGAGACTGAAGGAAAGGTCATCCAGAGACTGCCCCACCTGGGGATCCATCCCATATACAGTCAACAAATGTAGAAACTATTGTGGATTCTAAGTGCATGCTGACAGGAGCCTGATACAGCTGTCTCCTGAGAGACCTGACAAATACAGAGGCAATTCTCACAGCCAACCATTAGACTGAGCATGGGGTCCCCAATGGAGGAGTTAGAGAAAGGACTGAAGGAGCTGAAGGGGATTGCAACCCCATAGGGAGAACAACAATATCAACCAACCAGAACCCACAGAAGTGTGTATCAATGGGGGTGGGGTGGGGAACTGGGAGTGGCAAGCAGATCATCTCGGTGCCAGGAAAACAAGAGCCTACCAGGACCCCACTGGGATGACACTAACCGAAATACCCCACAAAGGGGAGGGAGAACCTGTCAAAATGTTAGGCATGGCCTTCGGTTGTTAGAAGTTAGGCATGGACTTTGGTTGAGTGATGGGGCCACCCCCCCCACCTCTAAAATTTCAACCCAGATTTGCTCCTGTCTAAAGGAAATACAGAGACAAAGAGTGGAGAAGAGACTGAATGAAAGGCCATCCAGAGAATGCCCCACCTGGGGATCCATCCCATACACAGACACCAAACCCAGACACTATTGTGGATACCAAGAAGTGCTTGCTGACAGGAGCCTGATATAGCTGTTTCCTGAGAGGCTCTGCCATAGCCTGGCAAATACAGAGGTGGATGCTTGCAGCCAACCATCAGACTGAGCACGGGGTCACCAGTGGAGGAGTTAGAGAAAGGACTGAAGGAACTGAAGGGGTTTGCAACTCCATAGGAAGAACAACAATATCAACCAACAATCCTCCCCCACCAAAGCTCCCAGGGACTAAACCACCAACCAAAGTGTACATATAGAATACCCATGGCTCCAGTTGGATATGAAGCAGAGGATTGCCTTATCTAGCATCACTGGGAGGGGAGTCACTTGGTTCAGTGGAGTGGGTAGGTGGGTGGAGGAGCAACTTTATAGAGGTAGGGGGAGGAAGTAAGTTATAGGAGCTTGTGGATGGAAAACTGCCAAGGGGGATAACATTTGAAAAGTAAATAAATAAAATAACCAAAAAAATGGGGTTACAGAGCTAAAGAGAATTCTCAACAGAGTAATACCAAATGACCAAGAAATACTTAAAGAAATGTTCAATGCCCTAAGTCATCAGGAAAATGCAAATCAAAACCACTCTGAGATTCCATCTTACACCCCATCAGAATGGCTAAGATTAAAAACTCAAGGGACAGCACATGCTGGTGAGGATGTTGAGCAAGTAGAACTGTCTTCCACTGCTAGTGGGAGTGAGTTTAAACTTATTAAGTCAACTCAGGAAAACAATTTGGCAATTTCTCAGAAAATTTGGAATAGATTTACCTGATGACCCAGCTATTACCACACCTGGGCATATACCCAAAAGATGCTCCACCAGTCCACAAGGACACATGCTCCACTATGTTCATAGCAGTTTTATTCAGAATAGCCAGAAACTTGAAAATACTTAGATGTTCCTCAACTGAAAAATGGATACAGAAAATATGGTTCATTTACACCATGGAATACTACTCACCCATTAAAAATGACACCATGAATTTGGTAGGCAAATGGATGGAACTAGAAAATATCCTGAGTGAGGTAATCCAGATCCAAAATGGCATTTATGGTATGCTCTCACTTATAAGTGGTTATTAGTAATATAGTTCAGGATAACTACACTATAATCAACAGTCCCAAAGAAACCAAATAATGAGGGCCCAAGAGAGGATGGTTGGATCTTTCTCAGATGGCGCAATAAAGTAGATATTGGAGACTTATGGAAGGAGGGGACACGGTGGGAGAAAGAATGGGGAGGGGAGTGGGTCTTGGGGGGTTCAGATATAGGGAGATCAGGGTAGAGAGAAGGGAAAACTTTAGGATATGCCAGGGGCCTGGAATGGGGGAGCTCCCAGGTCATCTATGGAGGCAACTCTAGCTGAAACTCATAACTGGGGTATATGGACCAATAAATATTCACTTCTTGTAGTCAGGCAGAACTCCCAGTGGAAGAATAAGGACAGCAACCCACCCACAAAACCTTCAACCGAAAATGTGTCCTGTCTACAAGAAGTGTAGGGACAAAGATAGAGCAGAGCTGGAGGGAATGGCCAACCAATAACTGGCCCAAACTGAGACCCATCCTGTAGGCAAGAAGCAATCCCTGACACTATTAATGATAGACAGGAGTCTAGCATATGTGTCCTCTGAGAAGTTCTACCTAGCAGCCAATGGAAAGAGATGCAGAGACTCACACCCAAAAATTAAATGGAATTCCGGGAGTCTTACCAAGGAATTGGGAGAAAGATTGAGGGACCAGAAGAGGACATGGACTCTATAGGAAGACCAACAGAGTCAACTAACCTGGACCCTTGGGAGCTCCCAGAGATTGAACCACTAACCAAAGATCAAGCACCAGTTGGATCCAAGTTCCCCTGTACATATATAGCAGATGAGCAGCTTGGTTCCCTCAGGAAGGAGGGCTCTACCTGACTGTTGCCTGCCTACCTACCTGAGGATCCTATTCCCCTAAATGAACTGCCTTTTCTGACCTTAGTGGGAGAGGATGTGCCAAGTCCTGCAGACCTGATGTGCAGCAGGGCAGGGGTTGTATGGAGGGTGTTATCTAGAAGGGGGACTCTCCCTTCTCAAAGGAGAAAGGGAGAAAGGAATGGGGGGGAGGTTTTAAATGAGGGGGTGCTGGGAGGAGAGGGGCAGTTGATATTGGGATGTAAAGTGAGTACATAAATACATAAAAAAAGAAAAAAAAAATCAAAGAATTTAACAAATTTAGAGCCACTGTTGATGCACAGTTTGGGAGGCCTCCAGCTAAAGTCTGGCTTATTTGTTCTTCTTTGAAACTAGTTCTTGCTGTGTAGTTTTGACTGGCCTTCAACATCCTCATTTCAGCACTACTGTTTCCATCAAGCCAAGTTGAGGTGGACTAGGAAGAAGGGATGTTCCCATGTGCGGATGGGAAAATGTCATTGCTTTAATTGCTGAAGACTGAGGCACTGGTAACTCTGAGAGGCCAAGTACAGCTCCCCTAGCAGCACTTGTATTAAGCCTCCTCCAGGTTTTTACCTTCCCTAGTGGATGTCCTGGAACAGCAGGTGCTTTTGCATAATGTATTCCTACCACTTTTCCTGGTGCACTCTTGTGACTTAGGTTATGCACCCCTCTCTAGAGCCCCCCACCAGGTTAATGACGTCTGAATTTTGTAATACTTCCAATATCCTGGGCGCTAATATTCCTCAAACCAATCATCAACCCGTTAACAGGGGTGCATACCAATTTTCTTGATTAACTCGACTTCATTTCAGCTTCACTAGTTCTGCCTCTGAGAAATGGGCACCAACTACTGTGGTGACTGGATCACTGAGGTCATTAACCATGGTCAATGACTTGTGTTTTATGGTGTTAACCTGTGTTACAGGTAAAGTCAAGGAAAGACCTGAAACAGATTTCTTAAAACATACAAACTTTTATTAAACAAACCTGGACTCAATAGTAGTATTTTATAAATTAGACAGCAGAAAAAGTTTTCCTGGGGCAAATATATAGAGAGATATAGATAGATATATACACAAATCACAGTGATTGTTATTTTTTTTGTATTATGCATCAGGATTAGAAAGTAAGGGAAAAAAACAGGCTTTTTCATTCTGCATAATTTCAGGCAAGCTGACAGGTGCTCGGCAGCAGGGGGGTGCACCTGCACAGTACACATGGGACCTGTGTTATAGCAGGTCAAGTGGTGAGCCCCACAATCTGAGAAGAAAGAAGGTGACAAGGGGTTTTAGTCTGACCTGTGAGGACCAGGAGTGCCGGGGAGGCTCCTGCTCACTTTCTCTAAGTCACACAGATAATGATGTCATGATGTCTATCACATAACCAACTGGAGCAACCTCCCCCTCCCAAATAACAGTGTGAGGCCGGATGCAAGGGTGTGAGACTCAAAGGCAGATTTGATAGGAATATATAACAGCCGGGGAGCAGATCCTCCCCCTAAACTGATGGGAACACACACAACCTAATGGGGGGACCACAAGTCACACATAAACCTTGACTTTGCAGTATAATTTTCAGGTGGTTTACAGTGTTCTGACAAATAAAAATGACAGGTGTTGAATGTTCACCAAATGCTTCCTACAGAGCTTCATCGAAAACAATAACAAAAACAAACAAACAAATCCCAGGAAATCAACATACTTCAAATCTACAGTCTGGAGTGAGACCCTTTCTGTGATTTTCACCTCAACATCAAGACCCACACAATGCTAAATTTTCACTAGGGTTCACCTGGCAACACAGTGGTGATTGGTATGGTTTGGTCCAATGTTGGGATATTTGCACAGCCTGAGGGTCCTGTGAACAGTATTTAGCCATCAAATCACATTTTACAGTGTAACATGTAACAGCTAGTTTAGTGAGACAAGCACCACCCCACAGCACTTAGTACTTTATCTAAACATTAAACAGTCAGTATTAGTTGAAGAGCATAGAGATTTGTTTGTTTGTTTGTTTGTTTGTTTTGGTAGGGGGATTTCCTTTTTTGTTTTTTTTTTTTAAGATTTATTTATTTATTATATGAAAGTACACTGTAGCTGTCTTCAGACCCATCATAAGAGGGCCTCGGATCCCTTTACAGATGGTTTGGGAGCCACCATGTGGTTGCTAGGATTTGAACTCAGGACCTCTGGAAGAGCAGTCAGTGCTCTTAACCGCTGAGCCATCTCTCCAGCCCAGAAATTTGCTTTTAAAATTTTATTGGCTAGTGATTATCTTTTATACTTGGTTCAAATCAAGCTACCACCAGAGAAATTTGAAATTTATTAACTATCCCATTGTTTCATGAGAAAGTGTTGGGTGCACAATTCTCCCTGGACTCAGAGTCAAGAGCAGGACATATTTCCCTCACCCTTTTTCACGGCTGCTTTTGCCTTACCATACCTCCTGAATTTATGTTTTGCATGTTAACTACGTGGCCTGCAGAGGATCGAGGTTGGGTTGGTTCCCAGCAACCGCAGGGAGGCACAGAACTGCCAGCTGTAGGGTCTCTGGTGCACTTGTTGGCTGTGTGTACTGCAGTCACATGTACACACAGAATTAAAAATATTAAAATAAAAATGATGATTCCTATGTGATGTCTGATGTCACTGCAGTGACATCACATAGTGCAATTTACAGCCTGATTAAGGGTTTTTAATTTGATTTTTAGGATTGGAGTCAGATTGCAAAGTGCTTTAGGAGCACACAGAGGGTGCATGTGCGCATGTGTGATCTCCCCACGTGTGTTTAGAATTAAGGCAATGTTTCCTATGCTAATTTCATGTTATTTCCTACTTAATAGCAAACACCTACTGACAGGACTTGATTATAATCCTGCATTCTATCTCCTGTATGTGTTTGTTTGTTTGAGGTACATAACCCAGTTAGTTTGCATATTGGAAAGCACTGAGAAAGCTCACCAAAAATACAGCTCTGTACAAACTTTCATAGAAGTTACCGGCCTGGAACCTGAGTTTTCATGGACGGACATAGCTGGGAGAACAAAGTTGAGATGGTGAGAAGAAAATGCCATTTACAACAGAGGAGGGAGGGGCTTAAGGGGTGGATCCTTAAAGTTCCCTTTTGGGGATATGGGTACATTTGTATTATCATAAAAAGGCAATCTTTGCACCCAGGTGCCATGCTGTATGCAGAGTTCTGGCTTAACTTTAGGAAGGGATATTTTACTGAAAACATCTAAACTGGAAGATTGGAGGAAAGCCACACATTTGTGCTATATCTGAATAAGGGTCTGCAGGGCATGTGGCTTCCTGACTTCCAAGTTTAAAGTGACCAGAAAGGAACTAACTAAACAAATAGTAACTAAATATACAATGTACACAAATGATTGCAAAATGCATAGAAAGGCATTTTAAAAATGCATATATATCACCCTTTTTTTTTTTGCCTGCAGGGCGACAGATTTTTCAGAAAGCTTTGAAAAATGAACATGTCACAGGCACAAAGTGCCAAAATTTCCAGTTTGCACAATTTCTGTGCACATATACACTGACAGCCATAATCAAATGGGTCAAATTCAAACTTTAAAAGTTCAGTAGAAAAACAAACAAACAAACAAACAAACAAAATTCACAGCACAAACACAAGACTCATGAAGAAGGAGAAAACCTACAATTTAACAGGTTTTGCAAATTCTCACTGGGCAGGTTTCCAGTTGTTGAAATGAGGCTGGGTTCCAAAGGTTATGATTGTATTGATCTTGTAGGAACTGGGATACACACACCAAAATTTCTAGTTTCACAGCAGGATTGGAAACGTACAACAAAACCAGGTTCTGGTCATTGGTGTGGTGTGGTATGGATGTCTTCACATGCTTCTGGCAAAGAAAAGGAAGGGGGGAGGGTTCAGAGATTAGCAACATTTACTACTGAGTTACCTGACAATCATACATGTAGTAAGAAACCCTGAAGACTGCTTAACTCATCATTCTCAGTTGCACTGAATGTATTTTTTCTCAACTACACGGTAAATTCAAAGCTATCTTCCGCTACATGACACCCTATTTTGAAATTCAGAAAAAAAAAAAAAAAAGTTTTACCTTGCAGACATGAGTTCTCATCCTCAGAAATTTTTGAATGTTTCCAGGTCTTTGTCAGATACGGAAGGCGTCTTGTCCAATTCACTCTCTGGATAAGTCTCAAAGTTGGAGATGTCACCATCACCCGATAACTTGGGCACAATAGGTGGCTAAGAGTCATACAAAAAAAACAAAGCAACAAAGAGATAAAATAAGTGAAAGAGGTGACAATGGGTAGCCCAGTGGGGATATGTAGTGCCCGTCACTTGGAATGTAAATTTTATGAGAGGCTGACGGTACTCCAGTACTGAAGTCACATGGCGCGCATGAACACAGAAACAGTACACATACATCAAGCGCTAAATAAATGACAATAAACCTCTAGTAAATTAATTTGGAAGACTGAGACACAGTAGTGGGAGCTCACTGGGTGGTTAGGACCATATATGAAGCTGTTCATTTAATTCGAGGGTGTATAATACTCCCACCTTCAGTTTTCTCTGTGGCACAGATTCCCACTCCACACCTCGGAACCACCGGTGCCGCTTGATGTCTTCTGTCCCATTCTTGAGAGGAAACATAAACACTCAGTAAAAAGCATTTGAAAAAAATGTGTGTGTGCATGTGTATCATGTCTAAAATATCCAATAAAGCAATTTAAAAATAAATTAAGTGGCCAGGTTTGGTGGCACATACCTTTAATTCTAGCACTCTGGAGAAGAAGGCAGGTGGATGGCTATACCTTTGATGCCAGCCTAGTCTACATAAGAGATTTCCAGGACACTCAGAACTATATACATAGTTCTTATATATAGCCTTATAAATAAATAAATAAGTACTCAAAAATAAAGAATAATAAGTCAACCATGAGTGGGGGCATATGCATGTCATACCAGTCCTGTGAGGTGGGAGGTTGAGTGGATCACAAGTTCAAGGTTATCCTTAGCTATAACATAGTGATTTTGATTGTAGCCTGGGCTACATGAAAACAGCAAATAGGGGCCAGAGAGATGGCTGCACTTTCAGAGGACCCAGGTTAGGTTCACAGCACCTATATGGTGGTAGACAACCTCCTGTAACTGCAGCTGCAGGGGACCTGAGCCCACTGTGGCAGGTAATAAACCTGTGTAGTATATACACAGAATTAATAAAAACAAACCAACCAACAAAGAAAGAAGCCAAAAACTAATTTAACATTGAGCATGGTCTGGGATCCTCTTAGTGGATGACATCGCCGTCACTGTGCAAACTGGAATGCTCTAGCATGACTCACCTTCATGTTGCCCAGGCGCCGGGTCCTGTCCACCACCAGCAGCTTCTTGATGAGGTCCCTGTGTTAGCAGAGAAGACTCCACTTGGATCCAGAAAATGCCAGAATCAACTGAGGCGCTCATCCCACCCACACCACCACATGGTATCTCTATTGTGGGAAAAAGACTTACCAGGATTTGTGGGAGCGGACAGGTAGGCAATTTGCACCCTGGACTCCAACCCCTAACAATGACCTTAAACCCCTGACTTCTAGCCTCTATTCCCTATATGCCACGGATGCAGACTGGCATTCCATTTACATAGTAAGGGATGGAGCCCAGCCCTTGGGGCATGTTAGTGCCAACTGGGCCACCAGCACTCTACCCACTGAGCTAAGTACTATGCCATGTGAGCTCTAAGCACTCTACACAGCGAGTTACAAACTATCTACCAACTGAGGTATAAACATTCTCCTCACTGAGTTACAAGCACTCTGCCCACTAAGCTATACACATTCTAGATACTGAGCCGCAGGCACTCTACCCACTGAGCTATAAGCCAGTGTGTTTTGCCTACAACCCTTTAGCACTTATCCATTCCAGTATTGTTCCTTCCTGTGTAACTAACTGAGGAGGCTGTTTTGAAGACCACACCTGTATTCATTTACACAGTTTTGTACAGGGAAACTGAGTTTGCAGGCTGCACACACCTGTGGAATGAGTCCCCAAATATCTGTTATTCTCCTGTGTCTCTATTGTGGACAAAAGACAAGAGAATGCAAAGGATGGTAAAGTGGATTAAATCAAAGACATAGAGAAGTTAAAGCAGGGTGGACACAGAATGCCATGGGTATGGCTGTGTGTGTGTGTGTATGTGTGTACGCACACATGTCTGAGCACTCATATACCCAAACACCCTGGAATCCATAGAATCTATGATAATATCCCGCAGAGACTGTAGCTCAGTGAAAAGGATGTTCTTAGCTCAGTGAGTACAGTCTTCACCTAGCCCTGGATCTCATCTCTTGCATCACTGGGGGCATAAGTCTGTTTTTCGCCCTGCCTTCAGAAGGCTGAGGAAAAGGGATCAGAAGTTCTGGCTATGTGGGATCCTGCTGCCTAACTAACTAAAGAAATAAAATAAACAATTGGAAACCAAGGCTCATTCTGGTTAGAAAATGCTCAAGTCTGACCACGTTCAAATTAAAGAAAGTTGAAGGTATTTATATGTTTTTTTAATATATAAATATGTTCTGTTTTTTTTTCTTTTTCACTATTTTTGCCATAATCTTCATGAAATGCATGGTCAACATGAATACTGAGCAATTGTTTGTGAAGCAGTGTGTTGACCTCTAAACATCTTGCATCAGAAATGAAAAAGGAGACATAACAACAGAAACTGAAAAAATTCAGAAAATCTTCAGTTCCTACTACAAAAACCTATACTCAACAAAACTGGAAAATCTAGATGAAATGAATGATTTTCTAGACAGATCCAGGAACGAAACTTAAATCAGGAACAGATAAACTGTCTAAACAGTCCCCCAACCCCCAAGGAACTAGAAGCTGTCGTTAAGACTCCCCCCCCCCCCAAAAAAAAAATACCAACCCTGGGCCAGATAGTTTTAGTGCAGAATTCTATCAGATCTTCAAAGAAGACCTAATACTAATACTTCTCAAACGATTCCACAAAATAGAAACAGAAGGTACTGTATCCAATTCATTCTATGAAGCTATAGTTACACTGATACTTATGCAACACAAAGACCCAACAAAGAAAGAGAATTTCAGACCAATTTTACTTATGAATATTGTTATAAAAATACTCAATAAAATTCTTGCAAAGAACACATCAAAACCATCATTCACCACGATCAAGCAGGCTTCATCCCAGGGATGCAGGGATGTTCAATATATGGAAATCCATTAACATAATCCACTATAAAAACAAACTCAAAGAAAAAAAACCCCACATGATTATCTCATTAAATGCTGAAAAAGCCTCCAATAAAATACAACTCCCCTTCATGTTAAAAGTCTTGGAAAGATCAGGAATTCAAGGTACATACCTAAACATAGTAAAAGCAATCAATATACAGCAAACCAGTAGCCAACATCAAACTGAATGGAGAGAAACTTGAAGTTGCCCACTCTCTCTTTATTTATGAAATATAGTACTTGAAGTTCTAGCTAGCAATTAAACAACAAAAGGAAGTCAAATGATACAAATTGGAAGGAAGATCAAAATATCACTATTTGTAGATGATATGATAGTATACATAAACAACCCCCAAAATTCTAGCAGAGAACTCTTAAACTTGATAAACTACTTCAGTAAAGTAGATGGATATAAAATTAAGTCAAACAAATCAGTGGCCTTCCTCTACACTAAGGGTAAAAGGGCTAAGGAATACATTAAGAAAACACCCTTCACAATAATCACAAATAATATAAAATATCTTGACTTAACTCTAACCAAGCAAGTAAAAGACCTATAAGACAAGAACTTTAAGTCTCTAAAGAAAGAAATCGAAGAATACCTCAGGAGATGGAACAATCTTCCATGCTCATGGATGGGTAGAATTAATATAGTAAAAATGGCCATCTTACCAAAAGCAATCTACGGAGATTCAACGCAATACCCATAAAAATTCCAACTCAATTCTTCACAGAGATAGAAAGCACAATCAAGTCTCAACTTTGTCTGGAATAACCAAAAATTCAGGATAGCGAAACCAATTCTCAACAATAAAAGAACTTCTAGGGGACTCATCATCCCTGACCTCAAGCTGTATTACAGAGCAATAGTAAAAAACAAAAACAAAAACAAAAACAAAAACAAACAAAAAAACAAAACTGCATAGTATTGGTACAGAGTCAGGCAGGAAGATCAATGGAATAAAATTGAAGACCCAGAAATGAACCCGCACACCTATGGTTATTTGATCTTTGACAAAGGAGCTAAAACCATCCAGTGGAAAAATACAGCATTTTCAACAAATGGTGCTGGTTCAACTGGTGGTCTGCATGTAGAAGAATGCAAAATGATACATTTTTATCTCCTTGTGCAAAGTTTGAGTCCAAATGGATCAAGGACTTGTACATAAAACCAGATATGCTCAATCTAATACAAGAGAAAGTGGGAAATAGCTTTGAATATATTGGCACAGGGAAAATTTTCCTGAACAGAATACCACTGGCTCACGCTCTAAGATCAACAATTGACAAATGGGACCTCATGAAACTGAAAAATTTCTGTAAGGCAAAGGACAACAGGACAAAACTGCAACCTAGAAATTTGGAAAAGATTTTTACCAACCCTACATCCAATATATACAAAAACCGCTAATATCCAATATATACAAAGAACTCAAGAAGTTAGACTCCAGAGAACCAAATAACCCAATTTAAAAATTGGGTACAGAGATAAAGATAGAATTCTCAACTGAGAAATATGAATGGCTGAGAAGCTCCTAAAGAAATGTTCAACATCCTTAGTCATCATGGAAATGCAAATCAAAACAACCCTGAGATTCCACCTCACACCAGTCAGAATGGCTAATATGAAAAACTCAGGTGACAGCAGATGCTGGCAAGGATGTGGAGAAAGAGGAACACTCCTCCATTGCTGGTAGGATTGCAAGCTTGTACAACCACTTTGGAAATCAGTCTGGCGGTTCCTCAGAAAATTGGAAATAGATCTACCTGAAGACCCAGCTATACCACTCTTGGGCATATACTCAAAAGATGCTCTAACATATAACAAGGATACATGCTCCACTATGTTCATAGCAGCCTTATTTATAATAGCCAGAAGCTGGAAATAACCTAGATGTCTCTCAATGGAAGAATGGATACAGAAAATGTGGTACATTTACACAATGGAATACTACTGAGCTCTTCAAAATGATGACTTCATGAGCTTTGTAGGCAAATAATCTCCTGAGTGAGGTAACCCAGACCCAAAAGGACATACATGGTATGTACTCACTTATAAGTGGATATTAGCCCAAAAGCTCAGAATACCCCCAATACAAATCATAGACCATAGAACCTTAACAAGAAGAAAGGCCAAAGTGTGGATGCTTCACTCCCACATAATCACAGGAGGCAAAAGAAAGGAAGGATCTGGGTGGGAGAGAGGAAGGGAAGGAAAAAGAAAGGAGAACAGGACCAGGTATGAGAAGAGACAGGAGAGAACTCCAGAAGGCCAGGAGAATGAATAGAAATAAATAGCAGTGGCAGGTGGGGAACTTGGGGAACCACTCAAAAGTCCAAGATACCAGGGGTGTGAGAGGCTCCCAGGACCCAATGGGGATGACATTAGCTGAAATACAAAACAGCAGGGAAGCAGAACCTGAAGAGACTACCTCCAGTAGATAGACATGGCCTCCAGTGGAGGGATGGCGCTATCCACCCATCTAAAAATTTTTACCCAGAATTGTCCCTGTGTAAAGGAAATGCAGGGACAAAAAATGGAACAGAGGCTGAAGGAAAGGCCATCCAGAGACTGTCCCACCATGTGATCCATTTCATCTGCAGACACCAAACCCTGACACTATTGCTGTTGCCAAGATGTGCTTGCGGACAGGAGCCTGGTATGGCCATCCTCTGAGAGGTTCTGCCAGAGCCTGACTACAAGAGATGGAGATACTCATAGCCAACCATTGGACTGAGCCCGGGGTCCCCAACGGAAGAGTTAGGGGAAGGGCTGAAAAAGCTGAAGGGGATTGCAACCCCATAGGAAGAACAAAGTCCACTAACTGGACCACCCAGAGCTCCCAGGGACTAGACTACCAACCAAAGAGTATACTATGGGTTGGTCCATGGCTCCCACTGCATATGTAGCAGAGGATTGCCTCATCTGGCATCAGTGGGAGGGGCAGCCCTTGTTTATGTGGAGGCTCGATGACCCAGAGAAGGGGGATGCTAGAGGGGTGAGGCAGGAGTGGGTAGGGAGCACCCTCTTAGAGGCAAAGGGGAGGGGGATAGGTGGGAGATTCGTGGAGGGGAAACTAGGAAGGGGGACAACATTTGAAATGTAAACAAATAAAATGATTAATAAAAAGGAATTCTTTATGACATGTAAAATTTCAGTAAAAAGAAAAAAATGAATTAAAGTTAACTTTTGTGGTGCCACAGAGATTCATTCACGGAGATTCTCCTAGCTCAGTAAATAAACCAATGCCGTTAAAATACACCATGTGTGTGGAACTATCTCAAAAAATTAATAAAAAATACTATATTTATACATGGGAATGATCATGAGAAGAACCTAGGGCCCATTGTCTCCTTCAAGGTCCTACTTCCAATAAACTAACTTTTCCACTAAGCCCTTCTTAACAGTTCAAAGAAAAGTTAAAAATTTAAACAAGTTAAAAAGTTAATAAAGAAGCTGTGTATGGTGGTGCATACCTTTTATCTCAGCAATCAGGGGTCAGATATCTATGAGTTCAAGGCTAGCCAGACTAGCTAGTGCTATAAACTAAGACCCTGTCTCAATAAATTAGTTAATAACTGATAAGTGAAAAAGCAGATAGTTGGATAGAGGGAAGGATGGATGGATGGACAAACTCATTGCTTATACAACTTGTTCCAAATCTCCATTAATTTCAATACTGTCCATCTCAAAAGAAATGAGATATGTAGCAGGCCTTTTGAATATTAAATTTCAGTAAAATGAGAATAACTGAAATGTCTTTCTTTCCTGGTAGAAACAAATGACTGACAGAGTCGCGCTGATCCAGTTGGCCAGGACTGTGTGCTCGCAGTGTGATTCACACAACTTTGAAAGCAGACATGGGGGAGGGCAGGAAACCGGGAGTGCACTTACTTAGAGGTGAAATCCAATTGTCTGGGAAAATCTATTTTGCATGCAAGGATTTTCTGGTAAATCCCAAACGGGTTGTCATCGAAAAATGGGGGAAACCTGTCACAGAGAGAAGCATGGATATTTAGTAGAGAGTTAAATACAGAATTATATCTATTTTTGTGTCAACTATGATTTTTTTCTTAATGGAGGCAAAAAAATGTTTTGTGTCAAATGGATCCACTGCTTGATAGCTGGTAACATGGCTATCTGAAGACAGATGGGAAAGAGATGACCTCAGGAGATAGTATAGCCACAGGAGGAGAGGGAGAGCATGGAGGGTCCTGATGGCTCCCAAAGAGCTTCAGTTGATAGCTTCCTCCCCAGCAGGGTTTGGAAGTGATCATTATAAACCTTCAAGAAGCCAGGTTTAGTGGGAAGAAGTTAGATTACTGGAGATGCGGTCTTCAAAGACACTGGGACCCCAGGATCTTCTTCACAATCACTTCAATGTGGAAAAATTAATTTTTTGGTGATTCTAAAACATTCTCTTGTGTGTATGTATGCACACAGATATATATGTGTATGTATGATTATACAATTTTATCAGGTATATAAAAACTCCATATATATATATGTATGTGTGTGTATGTGTATACATATATATATATGTGTGTGTGTGTGTATTATAAATTATGTTATATATTATAAATTATGTGTATATAAATAAATGTAGTTATATATTTGTAAATTTTTAAGAAAATAAGCTTCATGGATTACAAACACACACAATATGTGCACATTTTTCAGAACACATGACTGTGACATCATTTGCATAAAGGGTCTCTGCCTAGAAAATGAGTGACAGATCTTGACATGAGCATACCCTGTCTGCAGATGATCCTAAGTGCAATGACAGTGACCTTATGACAGACAAAAAAAGAGATGCAGACTCACAGAAGGCCTGCAGAGATGGGGGTGATGGGGCTACAAAAGCCAAACACACCTGGCACCTCCAGGAGCTCAAAGAGTGGATAGATGGATGGAAGGTGGGTGGATTAATGCCTTAGGACAGACTTGTGGATACATGAGTGGGTAGATAGATGACTGGTGGATGCTGGGTAGATAGATGACTGGTGGATGCTGGGTAGATAGATGACTGGTGGATGGGTAGGTAGATGGTTTCTTTCTCTTGACAGATCTCACACTATTTTAGGAAAATCCTCCTTCAAGCTTTTTTTTTCTACCTGGTTTGATCCACCAAAGGATGAATTTTCCTTTATCTCAGTACCAGAGAAAAGCCCCTGGGGCTGGGAAAACTGTCACCTCCCCAGAGGAGCCAATAACTCTGCCATGGTGTTGGCCTACAATTCCCTCAGCTACACCTAAATCTGTGGGCATCTTGCTTTCAATGTTTACACAATTTTTATCAGGTGTATACTTGCCTCCACAGATGCCAGTGACCATCAGGAACAACCAACCTTCCCATCAACTGGGAGATAGAGACAGAGCCCATCACTCCTGTGTCTTGTGCATTGCCAAGAGAGGGAAATTAGGGTGAATAAAAGAACCGAACTTGCCTTCCTCATCTGCTCTTCCTTCACTACTTACAAAGCTCTTTCTGATTAGTGTCATTTGTTCACCTTGGGTGCTGATTAGCCTGGGGTGTCCATCACATGAAGAAGAAGGATGTTATACATAAGGAACTGTGGATGTCTATGAAACTTTAAAGTCTTGTTTAAGCAAACTAAACACCCAATCACCCTTCAATCTTGACAGTACATTATGTGAGTGCATCCATATGCCAAGTATCTGCAGACTCAGGAAAAAGGGGATGCTAAGGTTCTTCATAGGGTGTGAAGGAGACACTGTGTATGCAGCCATGTCTGTCAGGAGGGTCACTCACCCAGACAGCATCTCGAATATAAGAATGCCCAGTGCCCACCAGTCCACAGCCCTTCCGTGACCTTTGCTCTGAATGACTTCTGGGGCAAGATATTCCGGTGTCCCACAGAGAGTCCATGTCCTGTGGGGGTGACAAAAGCATGAACCCATGAAACTTGGAAGGTGCTAAAAGATACAGCCATAAAGACCACACTGCAAGTGTGGCCACTGTGCAAAAAATTAACATATGACCTTATAGGTTGAACATTTCTAACTGAAAGAAACCAAAGTGCTCCCAAATCTAAAACTTTCTAAGCATCAATGATGTGACAAGTATAAGATTCCATGATTTGAAAGAGGCACAAGTCATAGTCACCATGGGCAGACTCATTCCCCAGGCACACGAAGCTGTGTTGTGAGGTTTAACTGACAACAGACACAATCCAGAATCCAGGGTCTCAGTGGACGACTTCCCACATCAGATTGGCCTATGGGCCTAGGTACATGAACCTGTTCCATAAAACTAAAGAATTCCAAACTTTGGGTGTTCAATATGGCTTAGCTGGTAAATTATTGTACAAGTCTAAGTTAGATCTACAGAAGAGGCAGAAGAAGCTGAGTGGTGGTGCCTGACTTTAATCCCAGCACTTGGGAGGCAGAGGCAAGTGGATCTCTGAGTTTGAGGCCAGCCTGGTCTACAGAGTGAGTTCCAGGACAGCCAGGAGTAAACAGAAAAATCCTGTCTAGGGCGGGTGAGAGGTTGGAAAGAACAGAGTGCAAAAGGCTGCCCTGTGACTTCTACACATGTACCATGTGTCCAAATACTCAGCATACATATAACAACAACACTTCTGATTCTATACTCTTTTCCTTGCTTTTAGGCCTGGCTAGCCTCAAACTTGCCACTCCTGTGATTATATGCATAGACCATCACCCCTAGTTGCTCCATCTATATTTATCACATAAACTGACTCTGTAATGGCAAGATCTTTGCTGAATGTTCTTTACTTACAAGCATTAAGTTCCATTTAATTTAGTTAATAGATGATCCCATGATCGTTTTTTTTTTTTTGTCCTCAGCTAGTACTACACTTGCATGCACATACATGCAGAGTCACACAACTTAAAATAAAAACACTTAAAAAGTAAACAAAACTGAACGTAGTGGAAAGAATACTAGGGAAGGAGAACGTGAGAGGTGGGTAAATAAATATGCAGTATTAATCATTTCTAACATTAGTGATAGGGGCTAGGGATGTAACTCAGTTGGTACAGCATGGTTTGTACCAGCATGGCTGGTGTTCAGTAGACCCTGGGTTCAATTTCCAGCATAGTATGGAGGTGGAGGCAGGAGGATCAGGTCTTCAGAGGTTTTGTGTATTTTGAGACAAGGTCTTTCTATGTAGCTATGCTGTTCTGCAACTTGCTCTGTAGATCTCAAACTGCCCTCAAACTCACAGAGATCCACCTGCCTCTGCCTCCCAAGTGGTGGGATCAGGGGCTTGTGTCAAAAATCTAAGAAATAAAAAATAAAATGAGCCCTCTCCTCATCAACTCTGCTGTGCCAGCACTTCCCTTTAAGCCAGCTTGTGTGGCAACAAGCTCCTTTCTAGAGAGAAAAATTTCCAGAATGTTGAGAATTTCTTTCTCCAATCCCTCATCAAGAGACATTTTTGTGGAAAGAAATTAGGACAGTTGGCAGGGTGGGGGTGAGTTGGCAGGGTGGGGAGTGAGTGTAGCTTTTGGTGCCACCCAGGGGCAAGAAAGATGAAGGACAGTAGGATGTTTGGCCAAATCTAGGATTGTTTGTTTCTTTAAAAAAAAAAAATCTCCCCATCTCTCCCTGCTGGGATGGAGACTACTTCCTGCTCTTCCACCACCAGATTCTACAGTCCTGGGGATGGAACCCAGGGCCTTATACATGTTAGCTGACTGGATTACCATGAAGCTCTATCCTCGGTAAACTCCTTCACCACAAAACTATAGCTTCAGGCTTTCTACTGTGTCCTCACAGGAGAAATGAATAATTTAAAAGAAAGAACCCATTTGAGAGAACAGAAAGCTCTTCTTTTTGAGACAGGGTTTCCCTGTGTAGCCTTGGCTGTCTTGTAGACCAGGCTAGCCTCAAACTTACAGAGATCCCCCTTCTTCTGCCCACTGAATGTTGTCTGGGATCAAAGGCGAGTGCTACCTTGTCCTGCTTTAATTTATATTTAAAAGAGCCAATTGGCATGGCAAGCAGCTGCTGACATCTGCAAGCTGCAGAGTATACAAAATGAAAAGTTGATTTGTTTCTTTTAAAGAAAGATAAATAGAAAAAAATTATTGTTTCTGTCTTCAAAAGAAAGATTCAAATAAAAAAATAAATTAAGTTATATAAGGTTAATAAACACCATGTGGTCCAACTATAAAAAGGAATATTATTTGGCCATAAAAAGAACAGTACGGGGCTGGAGAAATGGCTTAGCGGTTAAGAGCACCGACTGCTCTTCCAAAGGACCTGAGTTCAAATCCCAGCAACCACATGGTGGCTCACAACCATCTGTAACAAGATCTGACACCCTCTTCTAGAGTGTCTGAAGGCAGCTACAGTGTACTTAGATATAATGAATAAATAAATCTTTAAAACAACAACAACAACAAAAAACCAAAATGCCAGGCGTGGTGGCGCACGCCTTTAATCCCAGCACTCGGGAGGCAGAGGCAGGCGGATTTCTGAATTCGAGGCCAGTCTGGTCTACAAAGTGAGTTCTAGAATAGCCAGGGCTATACAGAGAAACCCTGTCTCGGAAAAAAAAAAAAAAAAAAAAAAGTATGTAGGCTAGGAAGATCCAGAGAGGCATACCACAGGATTGTGAGGCACAAATGAGGAGAGATGTTTACATATGATCAAAATGTCCTAAAGCTAGGACCATGGTAAAGTTGAGAGAGGCCTAGCATGCTTGAAGCAGAGATTCTCAGCAGGTCAAACAATTGTGTCAAGCTTGACAACTCGAGTTCAATTCCTGGGACCCTCATGGTAACAGAACACTGACTTCTGAAAGTTGACCTGTGAACTGTACTTCCTCCCATCCAAAATAGATAAATGTAATTATTTTTTAAGTGGGATCAAGAGATGGCTCAGTGAATCAGAGCACTTGTTTTTGTGGGAACCCAAGTTTGATTCTAAACATCCACATGGTGCTGATACATCCACCTCTAACTCCAGTTTCAGGAGGACCCGATGGCCTCTTGTGACCTCTGGGGACACCAGGAATGCATGTGTTACACAGACATACATGCACACAACAGTCATACACATAAAATAATAAAATAATGTTTTAAAAAAGGAAAATTCTGTGCTCACTCTGGGGCTCCCACTGGCAATCCAACCACACAGAAGACTCAGGCAAAGGGATAATGACATCTGCGGGCGCCTGGGCTGTATGACCAGACTTTGTGATTAAAAAGAAAAGGGGCAAAGTTATGAATTGGAAGAGAAAGAAGAAATAACTGATTCTATTAAGACATCTTCAAGCCTGCACGATTCCTTGAATTTATCCATTGCTCAGTTCCATTTTGCTCCAACCCCGAGACCCACAGTCGGACATATCAGGAAGACTTTCTAATAAGGACTCTAGGGCTCAGGAAGGAACTGACAGAGATGAGGGCCCAAACTCAAGAGCTTCTGAGCAGCACAGCACAGGGAACAGATAAAAGGGGATTCAGGTCCAGAATCTGTAAAGAACTGATGCAGCTCAGGAGGGATAGAACTATAGGGTAGGCCCACAAACAGAGTGTGTGTAGCTCAATGGGCAGAGTGCTTGCTTGCCTTGCAGGCACTGAGCCCAGCTTCCACCCCCAGCATAAACAAGATGTGGAGATGCTTACTTGACATACTAGCATGCCAGAGGTCCAGACAGGAGGATCAGTTCAAGGTCATCCTTGGCTTCCTAGTGAGTGCTAGGACAGCCTGGGCTGCACATACACCCTCTGCCTCCCGCCTCTCTCCGTAATGGAATCAACCAGAAGTCAGTCTGTCACAGGCTCCCAACATTCCGTTTGCGTCTGGACCCAAAAACTCAGATTTTGATCCTTGTAGTCTGACTCAGAACAAGATCAGGGCGGTTAGAGCATTAGAGCTGATGAGGTCACAGGTAACTGTACCGGAGGCAGCTCCGCTTACCCTACTGAAAGCTGAGTCTGTGTCTGCCCCAGGCTGGAGGCCTGCATGCCTCAGGCTGTGGAAGTTTCTAGTTCTCTATGGCTTGTTTCTATATAGCCTTGAACCTCTCTGCACAAATTCTTTTTTTTTTTTTTTTTTTTTTTTTTAACAAAATGCCCCAGTGGCTGCCTGGTTGGTTATATTGCACACCACAGCAATACTGGGATCATAGAGAATCTGTCCCCAGCATGGACACCCTTCGAGTCTGGAAAGTACCTGATTCCCTCAATATTGAGCCTTCTTTCCCTCCACCCCTGGCTATGGGTTAGCAGGAACATGACACCGTCTTCTTCATTATCAGCAAAGAGCTCCGATAGCTATGAATAGGGGAAGGAGCCCTGGGCAAAGGACCCTAAGGACTGAGTTCTATAGATAGAAAACTCTAAGGAAGAGGCTAGAGAAGCATGTTAGCCTTAAGATTGCTGGCTGCCCTTGCAGAGAACCTGGGTTCAACACCTAGTACCCATATGACTGCACACATTCACCTGTAACTCCAGTTCTAGGGTATTTGATGCCCTCTTATGGCCTCTGTGGGTATGACATGCATATTGGCATACCACACAGACATAAAATAAATGTATCTTATGGCAAAAATATAACACTAAAAAAAATTGAACTGCCATGAGTCCAGCTATAGTATCCTTGAGCATATTACTGTGTGTGTAAAATATACAAATATATATAATATAGTTATATATAAATGTATATAGATATATAAATTATATGATGGTATAATATATATATATATATATATATATATATATATATATATATATATATGCAATTATGAAGTCATTCACACACAAAATATTGGAATTTTCTGGAACAAATTCAACAATCTTGATGACAGAACAATTTTCTTCTCTGCTCACAATATGGAGGGGCCTCTTCACTCCCATAGCTGTGCACTAGGTGTGGACTGGCCCCCCACAGGCTCAGGTATTTTAACACTTGGTCCAGCAGGCAGCTCTGTTTGGGAAAGTTCTAGATAAGCTTTAGGTAAAGTGGAGCCTCACAGGAGAAAGTATGTCAGTGGCAGTGGGGCTCAAGGTTGTTTTATAAACGTGATGGTCTGTATATGCTTGGCCCAGGGAGTGGAAATGCTGGAGTATTTGTGCCCTTGTTTGAGGGGGTGTGTCACCTTGGGCATGGGCTTTGAGACCTTCATCCTACATGTCTGAAAGCCAGTCTTCTAGCAGCCTTCAGATGAATATGTAGAGCTCTCAGTTCTGCCTGCATGCACCATGCCTGCCTAGATGCTGTCATGCTTCCACCTTGATGATAATGTATTGAACCTCTGAACGTGTAAGCCAGCCCCAATTAAATGATGTCTTTATAAGAGTTGCCTTGGTCATGGTGTCTGTTCACAGCAGTAATAAGACAGAAGTTGGTATCAGGGACTGGCATATTACTGTGATAGGTCTGACCATGCCTTCGTTTGGAAGAATGTGGATTTGGGGACTTTGTATTTGGAAAGCACTGGGATGCTTTATGTGGGGCTCAATGGGCCATCCTAGTAGGAATATGGAAGATGTTGTTGCTGTGAGTGATTTGAACTGTGGAAGCCTGATTATAGAGATTTCAGAGGAGAACAATTTTAATATGTGTCTGAGAGAATTGTGATATTTTGGTAAAGAATGGGGCTGCTTTTTGCCCTTGTCTGAAGAGTCTACCTGAGGCTAAGGTAAAGAGATTTATATTAATTGCATTGACAAAGGAAGTCTCAAAAAGCCCAACAGAGACTTTGTTCTCTGGTTAAGTCTCATGAAGGGTGTTTTGAACAAGCAAAACAAGCTTAGAAAGGAGAAATATAAAATGTATGGTCCAAGTTATAAAGGGACTCCAGGAAGTGAAATGGAGCTGAATCCTGTGTTCAAGGAGATAAAGACATTAAGGGAGTGGCAATCTCACTGCAAAATCCCACCTAGCTAAACCTACTGTTTGTGTCTGCAGTTGAACAAGGAATAGTGTGGACTTTTAATCTGGAATAAACTACAATCTAGAAATGAAGGGTACACTTGTGATCCAGATCTTGAGGCTAGGATACACAGGCTTTTGATCTGGATCTTGAGAAACAGTGGCTATGAAAAGCTTAGGCCCAGGCATGCTGGTACATACTTTTAATCCCAGGAGAAAAAGCCAAGCATTTCTAAGTTCAAGGCCAGCCTGGTACAGAGCAAGTTCTAGGTGAAGAAAAGCTTAAGTACAGGAATGGTAGTACATGCCTTTAATCCTAGCATTCAGGAGACAGAGCCATGTAGATCTCTGAGTTCAAGGTCAATCTACAGTGCAGGTTTGAGGACAGCCAAGCCTTGAGGGAGGTGAAAAACAGAAAGCTGCTAATAGAATAAGGGGAATGGAATGTTCCAGCCCTAGTAAGCTGCAGAATTTGACAGTTTCAACCATGTGGCTCTAGCTTTAGAGTCAAGAATAAAAGGGACTACAGGGACAATTGTTGCTGGTTAGCTGGAGCTAGGAAATTAGCAGCGATTAAGATCAGCATCACTGAAGTGAAATCTGAGAAGTATTTTCTGAGAGTACAAAGAAGCTGTGTTTCAGAGGTAGCCAAGGTTGTATGTCATGTTGCAGTTCAACTTGATAATGCATAAGAATCACCCAAGTGGTACTGGTTTTGAAGGTATGAAGGGGTCATGGACAGCAGCTGAGGTTTAGCACTGTGAGAAGCCATGGAAGGCCATTGGTGATGTTGCAGTCTCAGTTGTAGTTGATGGCCCAGGATTGAAGGGGCCATGCAAAGTGGAAACCTGGCACCATGAAGAAAGCCTATGAGAGGCTATTGGTGAAGCCTAGTTGCAGTAGAAGACGCTAGCATATTGGAGATGCCAGTACCATGGGATGATCACCAAGAATGGCAGCAGCAGTGGAGTGGAGTCGATCAGAGACTAGAGTGCTCCAGAGGGCAGAGCTGAAGAAGTGATGCAAGCCTTTTGGAGGAGCCCAGAAGATCATGTGTAGATCCCAGACACTGGAACAAGAAGCTGTGAAGCTGAAGTTGACTTGGAGACCCCAAGATGTTAAAGATGCCAAGGTCTTGGGATACCTGCTGAGGAAGGCTGCTAACAGGGAGTGGAACCAGCTCAGGAGAAGAAATTTGTTGCAGTCAACAAAGATGAAAAAGGAGCATGAGATCTGAAGACTCCTTTGACATCAGACATGGGGATGCAGAGTTTGAGTTTGCCCAGCTGGTTTCCTGCCTTGATTTGGGGATTACAGTTAAGTGACTGGATGAATCTCAGATAAGACTTTGAACTTTGGACTTTTAACATTATTGAGACTGCTATAGACTATGGGGACTTTGGAAGTTGGACTAAATGCATTTTTTAAAATATGCTATGGCCCCCATAGACTCATGTTTAAACAAGCCTATGGGGGCCAGGAAGTGGAATGTGATGGTTTATATATGCTTGGCCCAGGGAGTGGCACTACTGGAGTAGGTGTGCCACTCTGGTATTGGGCATTGAGACCCTCGTCCTAGATGTCCCAAAGCTAGTCTTCTAGTAGCCTTCAGCCAAACATGTAGAACTCTTCAGTTCTTCCTGTACCCTGCCTTTATGCTGCCATGCTCCTGCCCTGATGATAATGGACTGAACCTCTGAACCTGTAAGCCAGCTCCAATTAAATGTTGTTCTTATAAGACTTGCCTTGGTCATGGTGTCTGTTCATAGCAGTAAAACCCTAACTAAGACAATAACCCTGCTCTACTTCCTGCTTGCTCTTCCTATATGTGGCTACAATGTAAACAGCTGTCCTCTACGCATGCTCCTGTTGGCACCTTTATCCCGGTTCTTCCTTAATCTGCTTTTAAAGATGCTTTTATTACTATACCAATGGGAAAAGAAATGGGAGACCCATCTAAATAGATGGAGGGAGAAGTGCATCCCACCAGAGCCCACAATACATCTTCTGCCCCTTTCTGTCCACCCATTTAAATCAAACCTTTGTTTTTTAATTAACCTCTGATGAGCCCATGACGGTTCCCACTCACCTATCCACCAGTTTCTTGGCGAAGCCGAAGTCTGTCAGTTTAATATGTCCTTCCCTGTCTAGAAGGATGTTTTCAGGTTTCAGGTCCCTGTATACGATTTCCTTTGAGTGCAGATATTCTATGGCACACACAATCTCTGTGGCATAGAAGACTGAAGCAACTGTGGAGAATCGGCCACGATTACGCAGGTAGGTGAAGAGCTCACCACCAGGCACGAACTCCATCAACATGTACAGGAAGCGGTTGTCATGGCTTGTCCAAAGCCTGTGAGACACAACAGAATGCATGATGGGTAATAAGTTGGGTGCTCAGATGTGGATACTCATGGATGGATGGATGTTGGTGATTGACAGACACTGATGACATGATGTGTGTACAGATTCCAGATATACAGAGGTAGATGTTCCCAGTAATATACTGGTATACACAGACATTAACAGGTGCAGATATGCAAATATCAAAATATAAATACAGATATCAAGATAAACACATAAACAGATGCAAACATGTGCATGTGTCCTGGTTAGCTGTAACTGTCACCTTTATGACCCAGAGTCACTTGGGAAAGTAGTCAGTGAAGATTTCCCATATCATCCTAGCCTGTGGACATGTCTGTGGGGAGGGTCTTTATTCAGCTGATTAGTTGATTGAAGTATGACGATCATCCCCATGGAGGGTGGCACCATTCCCTAGCAGGGGGAAGATGTGCTGTCAGTTCTAACACAGCCTGAAGTCACCTAGGTAGGGTCGCAGTGAGTCACTTCCCACATTAGATTGGCCTGTGGGTGCCTGTGGGGAGTGTCTTGTTTGATAATTGACATAGGAGGCACCACCCATCATGGATTGGGTTTTTGGGCTGGATGAAAGCTTTCTGCTTCTGGTTCCTGCTCTGACTTTCCTCTCAGATGGCCTGTGACAGCATAGTGAAAGCCAAGTAGCCAAGTTAACCCTTTCCTACCCCTCAGTCCCTCTGAGTCATTGTTTTATCACAATAGAATCAAAGCTCACCAGCAAGTAATCACGATGTTTGATAAGATATCTGATGTCAGTTCACCCAGATCATTAGGTTGTGCTTAGATGGACTGTGGATGCAGGTTGATATTAGAATATCACAGGATGCTAAAACTGTGATGACAACTTGAGGGTGGAATTCACAAGGAGAGTATATGCTAAGAGGTGGTGCTCTAGGTGGGACCTTCATCAACACTGTCAATACTATATATGTATGTATGTTATCATTATCTATCAATCAATCAATCATCTATTATGTAGCTATTTAACCTATCTATCCAACCATCCATCACCTTTCTACCATCTATTGTCCTTCCATTCATAATATATCATCTATATCATCTACCTACATCTATCTACTATCATCTACATATACTATCTATCTATCTATCTATCTATCTATCTATCTATCTATCTATCTATCTATCTATCTATCATATATCATGCAAGTAATTCCCACCCAACTACCACAAGGTTTTCATCCAGAAACGTCATTGCTCTCCAGGGGTACAAAGCAATGTCTACAGAGCACTCTGACTATAAGCCCCTAGGATGAGAGGCTTTTTGTCTCAGTACCCACAGTAGGACACCCAAAGACACTGGACCCTTCAAAAGTGCACAGTGCAGCCCACTCCAGACTTCATTTCTTGTTATACCTTTGTGTACAGATCCCTCTGACATAAAGGAATGAAAGCACAAGGTGAAGGGTAATGGTCTGCATGTAGAACACAAACTTTCTGTGTCAAATTGACAGTACACCCCCATCTTGCCCATGGTGGGTGGAGTCCTATGTCAATCATCAATTAGAACACTCACAGACATGTTCATAAGCTGGACTGATGTGGAAAATCCCTCAGTGAAACCATTCCCAGGGGATTTGGGGTTGTGCCAATTGATAGTTGAAGCTTATCATACATTTTCCCCTGTCCTGGGAATAGTGCCATGCACAGTAGGCTGAGCCTAATATTGACTCTTGTTAAAACCATTTGTAAATAAGTCCAGATTTCTGCAGCAATGTAAGCTGAGATTTTCATCAGCCATTTGAAGCCTTTCCCACTATGCTGGGCATCCCATGTTTCCTCAAGACAGATTACTCCATGTTCATAGGTAACATGCACAAGTTGGATGGATGACCTCACAAGTGTTCACAGTTAAAGGTCAGGGTATAAGACCTTAAAGACCATAAGTAGCATGCATAATCATCCTTTGAAGTTCAAAGACCTGCTAAGTTGTGTTCTTACAGCTGGACAGATAGACAGTGTGCTCTGCCATGCTGTGAGTACAGCATGCAGGCCAAGTGCAAATCTCTATAGCACTAAGTCACTTTGGCATACTTTTTAACCCACCTGCTGAATCCTGTAAATGCAAGATAAAGAAAGCAAAAAAAGAAAAGATTCCTATAAGGTGTGTGTAATTACACAGTAGTGGATAGAGTTGTCCAGTCTGACTTAGCTAAGCACTCAGGATTCATTCTGCCAGAATGCCTGTATTAAATGTCTGCATATCCAGGGGCAACGTTGTGTGGAGATGGGTCTTTAAATGGGGAAACTGGGCTAGAATGAGGTCTTTAGGGTAGACATGACCTAATGGGACTGGGTCCTCATAAGGAGAGGACACTGGAACACAAACACTCACAGAGCAATGAGCCTCAGTTGGTGCTGTGGCCGAGAGGGACACAGTTTGGCTAATATTGTAGTCTGTGTAGAATTTAAGTTCCCTGTGTTCAAATATTAAAAATACATATTTATTTATATCTTATTTACGTATATGTGTGTGTATGTATCCCAAAATTAGAATTACAGATGACTGTGTGCTGTGAGTACTGGGGGCTCTGCAAAAGGAGCACGTCCTCTTAACATGATCCTTCGCTCCAGCCCAATGCTCCAGTTTCTATACTGTTCTAATGAATTTTGACTATAGTGCACTTATATAATGTTTTGACAGCATACAATAGCATGACAATTGTGCAGTGGTGGTTTAGTAACATCATGCTGGGTAATTTACCCTCCCTGAAGCTCCCCGGGCTTTCTGAGTCTCAGGCCAGCAGGAGGCCTGGTCTCAAACACTTTAAATTAAGGAATGACAGCAGATGTTCTCAGATATCCAAATCCATATGGACCTTCACATGCCATATATGTATATAAATATTTTTATATACATCTATATTTCTAAAATTCAAAGAGGGATTTAATATTATAAAAAAAAATCACCAGTTGAGTTTTATATGAATATCAAATGAATAATTAGCTTACTCTGTCACCTTGACTAGAAGCCGTAATAAAAGACCCAGGTCTTGGACTTTTACAGGGGCATAAACATTGAAGAGACTGTTAGAATCATGGCTCCTGGTCAGGTCACACAAAAAGTAGTTGTTATAAAAACTCATACGTTGAGGCTTGAGGGATGGACCAGAGTTTAAGAACACTTGCTGCTCTTAAGGATGTAAATTGGATTCCAAGCACCCAGTTGAGCAGTGCACAACCACCTGTAACTACAGTTCCAAGGAAATATAATGCTCTCCTGTAGCCTTTGTGTGGTACTGTGCTCGTGTGCATGGTCACACACAATAATAAATCAAGAAAAAACCTGGATTAGTATCTCCCACCTCACACCACTGAGATACAAGCACTCTATCCACTGAGCTACAGACTCTCTACCCACTGCTCTGCAAGCACTCTGCCCACTAAGCTACTCAAACACTCTATTAGCTGAGCTGCAAACACTTTACCCACTGAGCCATAAGCACTCTACCAACTGAGCTGCAAACACTATCCACTGAGCTAAAGCCCTGGCACCACCCCTACATTGCAATCTTGAGAGAATAACCTTAGGGAGGTGAGGAGGTGGAAAGGAAGGAGCCAGGAACTCACAGTTTAATGAGGAAGGGATGTTTTATTTCCTTCAGGACTGCTTTCTCATTCTGCACATGCTGTTCCTGTTTTAGGCGGATGACATCTGGAATGCTCATAATCTTCAATGCACAGTATTGCCTGCCTGTCTTCTCCTTCACCAGGTTTACACGACCAAAGGTCCCAGTGCCTGAGGAAGACAATACATCCAGTCAAGGATCAGGAAAAGGAAACATACCTGAGGAATGGACATCATGCCAATCTGGGGCCTTAAAGATAAATACAGGAAAAGAAACTTAGATGAGCACTTGAGTTCTGTATAGATACTTTTTCACACACAACTGTCAATCAAGGGGCCAGGGAGACGGCTCTGAGGGTAAAGAGCTTGCTTTGGGGAATGGATGGACAGTCACTCAACAAAGTTTCCTGTGATGTCTGTCCACAAGCATGCTATTGCCTACAACCACAAATATGCACAGTAATAATAATGACTAAAACCTAAAACAAATAATTGCCTGCTATGTGCATTGGAGACTGAAACCCAGCCATGGGAAGAGCTGAAATGCTGGACTTGGTGACTCCTGCTGGGGAACTTTGAATCCTAGCTCTCTCAGTCAGCCACGTCTTCCTCTTCCACCTCTATCGGCCTCCATTGTCTCCTACCCCCTCCCCTCCTCTTCTTCCAAGACTTTCTGCTTCTTCTCTTTCTGAATCTCTGCTCCTCCTGCTTTTCTTCCTCCACTGACCTCTCTGCTCCTCTGCCCTTTCATCATCTCTTCCCTTATTTCCCTCCGAATTCTTCTTCATCTTCCTCCATCTGCATCTCCCCGTGTTCCTTTTCTCTTCCAGCTCCATATCCATCTTGTCCTCTTTTCCTCTTACTCTTTCTCTTCCATTTCAATCTATATACTAACTCATCCAACCTCACGCACCCACATCTATTCCCCCATTCCTTCATCCATCCCCCACCTCCCTCCACATCTCAGCCTTTAAACATAGTTGCTTTCTGTCTTATGATGTAGAAAAGCTATGTATGCCAAAAAAGTGCAAACCTCATAAAATTTCATTCTTTTCTCACCATTAAAAAAATATGCACTCACTGATAAGTAAATATTAGCCCAAAATCTCAGAATACCCAAGATACAATTCACAGACCACATGAAGCTCAAGAAGAAGGAAGACCAAAGTGTGGATGCTTCTGTCCTTCTTGGAAGGGGGAACAAAATAAGGGGGAGCAATATGGAGACAAAGTGTGGAGTAGAGATTGAAGAAAGACCAACCAGAGACTGCCCCACCTGGGGATCCATCCCATATACTGTCACCAAACTCAGATACTATTGAGGATGACAAGAAGTGCTTGCTGGAAGGAGCTTGATATAGCTGTCTCCTGAGAGGCCCTGCCAGAACCTGACAAATACAGAGGCAGATGCTCAAAGCCAACCATTAGACTGAGCACAGGGTCCCCAATGGAGGAGTTAGGGAAAGGACTGAAGGAGCTGAAGGGGTTTGCAACCCCACAGGAAGAACAAAAATATCACCAACCAGATGCCCCCACCTCCTGAGCTCCCAGGGACTAAACCACCAACCAAAGAGTACACATGGAGGGACCCATGGCTCTAGCTGCATATGTAGCAGAGGATGGCCTTGTCAGGCATCAATGGGAGGAGAGGTCCTTGATCCTGTGAAGGCTAGATGCCCCATTGTAGGGAGTGTGAGGGCAGTAAGGTGGGTGTTTGGGGGAGGAACACCCTCACAGAAGCAGGGGAAGGGGGATAGGCCAGGGGGGTTTGCAGGAGGGGGCAGGGAACCAGGAAAGGGGATAACATTTGAAATGTAATTTAAAAAAATCCAATAAAAAAGGGAAAAATACAGAATGCTCCCCATAGCAAGCTAGAGCCAGATGCAGGATCAAGAAGGACACACCCACAGCTAGACAGCAGGCCGAACAGCCCGATAACTACAAAAAACATATTTAGTACTAAAGTTATTTAAAAGGGACAACAGGCATGCTCTGTCACGCCCAACCTCAAAAACATTTTTTTTGACTTCTGCTATCTAAGCTTACAATGAATTAATTGGGATATAAAATAGGTCTTGGGTGCTTAGGTTTTTTTTTTTTTTTTTTTTTTTTTTTTTAAAAAAAGGTGATGTCTATCAGTCAGGAGACACCTGCCACAGATTACACAGGGATGGAGGAGGTACACAGAGTCATAGGTGGGTGGCCCTGAGTGGAAGCCAGGACTGGCCTACAGTGGATCAGATGGATAGAAAGTGTGGGTGATAATATTTATAGACATTTCAATGAGGAACCGGATAATCAAGCTGAAAATGCTTAAAATAACCTCAGTTTGCTCCAAGCTCCCCAGGAATGTCTAGTTCACTGATGTAGGAAATTCTACCCTGATCATGGACATAACCATCCCTTTGCTGGGGTCTTGGATCCAGAAAGTAAGCTGAGCCCCAGCATTCCCTCTTTTTGTTCCTGCCTCCATGATGGACCAGCAGCAGTCTGAGCCAGAATAATCCCCTCTCCCCTTAAATTCCTATTATCAGGCATTTTGTCACAGCAAAATGAGAAAAGCAAGGGTCTTGACACTGGAACCCTTGCCTGTGCTTCTGATTGGTAGATCACATGTCACCTTTGTGCTCAAAGGATGCCAGGTGAAGAGAGCCTGTGACAGCTGTACTGCGATGTACAGTCCACAGGATGGCTTCTGCATCAGATGGCTACCGACTTGTTTCCTTCACACTTGTGCCTGAGACTTGTGGGTGCAAAAACAGCTGGTGGTGTTGATTACACAGAGCAGAGAGCGTGTAGAGCCAAAGCACGGGCTGAGAGAGAAACCTAACACCGTGGAAAAGAACAGAGCAGCAGAGTACCAACTGCCAGAAGCTGTCAGAACAAAGCCAAGCAAAAGGACCAGAAAGTCTCAGGGTAAGGTGCTATTTACTGCCTAGTGGGAGAAACTTAGCTCACTGGGAGCATGCCATTGAAGGAGACACTGGGACTCATCTTCTCTTTTCTATGCGTACTGGCCACTACGTGGTAATCAGCTCCGTTCTACCACAAGCTCCCATGATGCTCTAAATCTCTACAGGTCCAAACCACCAGAGCCATGGACGGATGCCTCTGACAACACAAGCCGCCACAAATCATTCTTCTTTATAATTTTATAATGTCACTGCAATGGGAAGCTAGCTAATACACATTCCACACCAATATTCAAAGTCTGTAAAATAGTCTTGTGTTGTCATTGGACCCAAAGCTAAGTTGCTTGTCCCTACTCCTACACCCCCAATCCCTTGGTTGTAAGCCATCAACACAACCTACATTCACTCAAGTGCATGTTGTATATGCCTATCCCAGTTAATGTCCCAGCATCCCTATGTGATACAAAATCACTCCCTTACAGATTCCAAGGTTGCCTTCCACACCATAAGGATGAGTGGCTTTGCCAATAAGACAAACAAATAAAGAGCAACAACAAAAACCCCAAATGACTACCTCAGAGGAAGATCTAGTCCACACACATGCTCCACAAATGGTAGTCAAGTAGCCCATCCATGGACACCTTTAACCTTTCAGAAGTAATTTTCTGTGTCTGACATGGTGAGGGGGAAATGTAAATTTTTATGCAGGTAACAAGGCCCCTGGGGTAGCTGAAGAAGATGTTACAAGGAAGTGGCCCAGATACACAGAACTGGGTTTCAAAATCCAACATGCACAAGCAGGGACAATTGCAGTAGGCTGTGAAGATAGATGCAGGTCCTTTCCTTTTCCCCATCATATTGGGAAATTGTGATTTTTGTTCAAGGTCAATACAGCATCTGATATAGAGGCAGGAAGGATGGGCTAGGGCTGCAACTCAGCGCTGGAACTAAGGACTGGCATAAATGAGTTCCTTGGGTGCATTCCCAGTACCTCACACAGCAACAATATGAGCAATAATAACAATCCAATAAAAATTTGGAAAAAAATAGAAATGCTTAAAATTTACCCCCACTTAAAACTGTACATAAAATTAGAACACTGGGTATATATATATATATATATATATATATATATATATATATATATATATATATACATTTATTTATTTTTGTGTTTCTCTTATACTGGAGTTTTATGTTATCATTTGTGGTATATGTCAACTCTGAGTCATAGTGCTATTTCTTGCTTTATTTTGACAACATAATTGTATTAAATGGAATATTTACTAATTATATGCAATAAAATAAATGTGAAAACCAAAAAAAAAAAAATAATGATGATACTACTACTACTACTACTACTACTACTATTAGGATGTGTGTGTAGCAGCTCAGTAGCTGGTTACCTAGCATGCATAAGGCTCTGGGTTGCAGTCCATCCCCCCAAATAATAGATATAATAATAATAAGAGGGTTATTACTGTTTTTTTAATTATTATTACTATTCCCCTCACATTCTAACCCCAGCCTCGGAAAGGAAAATATAAACAGAAGAGTGAACTGGAAACACAACCCAGATAATTCCTGAAGGAGCCAAGTATCAGGGACAGCAGTGTGTCATTAGCTTGGATGGCCTCCCACAGGAAGAGCCGGTCTACTAAGCCACAAGCACCCTATGCACAGAATTACAAGCTCTGGATCACCTCAGCCTCGGGGAGAAATCTTTTTAAAATAAAGGAAGTGTGATGGCAAGGTGGTTATTTTAGATAGGAAATAAAACTAAAAGTAGGATATTTAAGTGTAGTATGCATGAAGCCCAGGACACAATCCCAAGCTTTGCATAAATTCAGCCTGGGGGGGTGGGCTTTAATCTTAGCACTTCTACAGTAAGGCAGAAGGATTTACAGTGGTTGGAGGGCAGCCTGGAATACACAGTGAGTTCCAGGAAAGCTTGAGCTACTCTGGGAGACTCTGGAAAGAAAAAGGGAGGACAGAGGAGACTTAAGAGAGAGTAGGAAATTTTCTTAGTGTGAGTGAGGCTCTATATTTAATGCCCAGCACTTCAAAAAATAAAATTAAATGAAAATGTCAATACAGAGAACACCTAAGGATGCATAAGTCCTCAAGAGAATGAAGGTGCTGTCCTTAGTGCGTGGTTAGACTAAGACTAGAGCATCCAGCTCTAAAGGAGATTGAAGCAAGAAGCACTGGCCTGCGTGACTGACGCTGTGACTTCCTGCTCTCCTTTTGGGTGATGTCCCCAATCCAGCCCTACCTCTGTAGGAAAATCATACTGATACTCACTCTAGGACCACCAGTGACACAGGACAAGTGCCTCTCAGAGGGAGAGGGAGAGGGAGGGGGAGAGGGAGGGGGAGAGGGAGAGGGAGAGGGAAGGGGGGGAGGGGAGAGGGGGAAGGGGAGAGAAAAGGGAGGGGGGAAGGGGAGGGGGGAGGAAGGGAAGAGGGAAGAAGGGAGGGAGGGAGGGAGAGAGAGAGAGAGATTGATTTATCACCCTTGGTGATTCAGGATGAGGATGCTAAGGGCTGAGCAGGAAATGGACAGACACACAGACACGGTTTAGGGGTTGAGAAGGAGGCCAGGACAGATTCTTTATGCCATCAAGAGAAAACAGTCAGGAAAAGAAACATTGATGTATTGAAAGAATACATCAAGGCAGTGAGCAATTCAAGATGGCTGCCTTGGATGGGTTTCTAGATGGTTTCGTTAAGAAGGTACAGAGTGGGTGGCATTCAAATGGCAAAGGTTACGTGCTATTCAAGATGGCATACATAGCTTCAAGGCAAAATGGCACAGGTTAGGTGGAATTTAAGATGGCTCAGGGTGGGTGGGGTTCAAGATGGCCCAGATAGGTTCAGTCAGGATGACATAGAACAGGAGACATCCAAGGTGGCACAGAATAGGTAGGCTCACCTGCTATCCTTTGTCCAAGGGTTGAAATAGGAGGTAAGGGTCCATCAGCCCCCTACTCCCCATCTCCTGCAGGCCTCAAAGAAGACCCTCCTAACCATGTCCTGCTCCTGAGTGCTCCAGACATCCAGTGGTCATATCCCTCCAACCCATGATCCTTTAGTTTCTGTTGGAGTGGATGCTTGGTTTGAAAGACAGTGAGAGGCATTGTGCACAGCATTCCACCTTTAGGGATTTTGCAAGAGAACAGCCAAGTGCACTATGGGTGAATACAATCTCTCCTCTGCACAATGGGACTGGTCTAGAAAGAGGCAGAGGCTGGTCTTGTACAATGTGGGTGTGTGTATACAAAGTGTATATCTACATATTTATGAATGTTAATGCAAATCCCACAGCCTACACCATTACTAATGACTAGGGTTGTATGGTGGTGAGAGTGGGGCTTGCAAAGGGGATGACTTCATGGAGGCAGAAGCACAACATAGTTGCTCTCCTTACATCATCAAGAATGAACGCAGGTGACTTGGCGATATTAATGGGTAATTGATTTCCTTTCCCTTTTAAGCACTCTGGGTCCCCACCCATGCACAGGATCCTTCCTCCTCAATGATCTGGACTCCAAGTGTCTCCTAGATAGTTCTAAATTTGTATTCATGTCACTATGGACTACAAGATGGCATCAATGTATCTCAGATGCCAACTCCCCCCATCCCCCATAGGACCCTCAGTAATTCCTCTCTAGTGTAAAAGACACTAGCCTGTAGTGATCTGTCAGAGCATCTGACAGCTTCTCATGTGACCCTTCATCTAAAGAGGATGTTCCCATCCAGACAGACTGCAGATATTCTGCCCTTGTAAGACTGAAGATTTAGTACTGGCTTTCCCTAAGGCAGCAGGCCATGGAAGCACTGAACAACAGTAAACTGAGGTACAGGTCACAAGAGATCCCAGCTGAGTACAGGGAAACAAAAGTACAGAAGACATGCTGGACAGAGGGGGCCTGTTCAGCAAATTTAGATCTGAGATTTACTGAGTTACAAGCACTCTCTCTGTCCACTGAGCTACACGCACTCTACCCACTTAATTCTACCCACTGAATGCAAGCATTGTACTGAGCTACACGCACTCTACCCACTGAGCTATAAATACTCTGTCTACTGAGTCACATGCACTGTACCCATGGAATCACAAGCAGTCTTCCCATCAAGTTGTACGCACCATCCCAACTAAGCTATAAGCACTATCTCAACTAAGCTATAAACACTGTACTCACTGAGTCACATCCCCAGCCTGGAATGTTCTCTACTTGAGTCTCCTAATGAATGGAGAAATGAGCTTTAGGTCAGAGACAAAAGCATCAACACTTATTTCCTGGAGAATGCAGTGTGTGCTTGGGACTAGGGATGCAGGAGTTGTCTTCGTGAGTATGTGTGTGTGTGTGTGTGTGAGAGAGAGAGAGAGAGAGAGAGAGAGAGAGAGAGAGAGAGAGGTGTTCCATGTTAATTTGGGTGGTATGTACTTGTTAGGCACCTGCAGTTCAAGACCAGCCTGGTCTACACAGCAAGTACCAGGACAGCCAGGGCTACACATGGAGGCCCTGTCTCAAACACCCCCAAAACTCCATGTTTGTCATAGACACCATCTAAATTTATGTGAGGGCTACTCAGTGAAGAGAGCGCTTGTAGCTCCATTATGTGTGTATATATGAAAGGATGAATGGGGAGAGGGGAGGCTGATGTGTGCGCCCAGGTCTTTCTAAAAGGTTCCGAGGGAACAGGGTCACAGTAAGGAAAAGGTAAAGAAGTTGGAGAACTTCAGGACAAGGAAGCTCCCAAGATGTCCCACGAGGTCTATGCTAGGGACACAGTGGGCCAGTGAGAGGGCTCAGCAGACCAGCGGGCTTGTTGCCAAGTCTAAGGACTTCAGTTTGATACTATGGACTCACTTGGCAAAACAACAGACTTCTGAAAGTTGAACCTTGATCCCACACTTGTGCTGCCCCCTCCCCTCGTTCACACAGTAAATAAGTGAATTTAAAAATTAACAAAAGAACCAGGTGTGGTGGCACAGATATTTAATCCTAACATTTTGGGAGGCAGAGGCAGGCACATCTCTAGGAGTTAGAAACCCAGAGCTATGGAGAGGGTCCTTGTTTTCAAAAACAAACAAACAAACAAACAAACAAACAAACACAAAAAAGGACGAAGGAGGAAAAAAGGAAGGAAGGAGAGAAGAACCAGCTAAGGTGCCAAGATGGGGATTGGGGGGAGAAGACGAAAAAGACAAAGAAAAGGGTGGAGGACCAGTTGAGGTGCCAAGTGCCTGAGAATGAGTCCCTGAGGTCCCAGCACTGGGAAAGCTAAGACAGGAGGATTGTCTGGCATCTCCAGCCAGCTTGGGCTATGCAGTGACTTTCAGGTCAATGTCTCAACAACATAGAGGGTGGTTCCTGTTCCTAGCACCCCATAACCAATCTGTGGTGGAGTGGGGCTCAGTTCCCAGCACTCAGAAAGAGGGGGAGGCGGAGAATGTGTAGTTTAAGGTCATCCTGGCTACACAGTGATGGAAAGGCCGGCCTAGAATACAACATCATAAATAAATAAACGACATTCAAGCAGCTCAGTTTCCCTCAAAAGTCAATCAAAAGCCGAGATGCAGCGAGTCAGCCAGCCTCCAAGAGGGGACCCGGATCAAACTCGCAAGCCCTTTACCCACTCACTTTTTTTTAACATCTCACCTGCTCAGCTGAGAAAGTGTTTATAGTCCCTCAGCCTGGCCCTGAACCCTGACTTGAATTCCTCACCTCCAACACCAGGGTGAACGCGGAAGCCTCTAGAATCTCTGCTCACATCTGATCAGAGGACTCCAATCCCTCCCTCTGTCCTTCCTCCATCCTCCCGGAACACTTTCCTAATAATCAACACACCAGGCACAACTGTCCTAGCGACCAAGGTTGCTGAGAAGCCCTGGACTCCTGGGCTTCAGACTTGGGAAGCTGGCGCCCATGATTCGCATGATCCTAGCCCCACTCCCCAGCACTCCGGCACATTTGGTGATCTACTGGCTTCCCTAGCAACTTACGGGATCACAGGGGTGCTAAGTTTGGAGCCACTAAAGAAAAAACGAGACCCGGGCGCACAATAGATGCTGGGAAAACGTCCCTGAAAGGTCCCTTGGGGGTCACGCGTCCCCTTGAGTCCCGCCAGAGGTCTACAGTGCGGAGGCTGGTTGCGATCCCGAGAAATCTTGGGCATGAGCGGGTGCGCAAGCGCCAGGGAGGCCGGGCGTGGTGTCCCAAGGGTGGCTAGCACCCCATTAGGGAGCCACCGAGTGCCTAAGGTGAAGTCACCCTCCTGAAAGCTCTGTGATGTGGGGCTGCCCCGTTTCCGGAGGCCCAGTAATGAGACAGAAACCCGAGGGTCGCTCCCAAGCCGCGTCCCCACGCACAAGTTCTCACTCACCCACGGTGGCTATGGTGTCCCATTCTTGTAACGAGTGGCCCGCCTTCTGTGATGATGTCCTGGGTTGGGGGTCCGGGGCGGGCGCCGAGACCTTGGTTTTCACGGGGTCATGGTCTATGACCGTAGGGTCTTTTACGGTCGCCGTGGCACCAGCGGGCGGATCCATGGGGCGGGGGACGCACGGTGTGACAGCGGCACAACCACAGCCTGGGCATCAGCAGTGGGCTCGCACGCGTGTTCCGGAGCCCGCAGTCGAGAGGACAATGGAAGCAATCAGCGGGACTCAGAGCGGTGGGAGGGGCTCATGGAAGCCGCCCGAGAGCTCCACGGACGCGCGTGGGGTCCGCGGGACTGGAGCCAACCGCAACCCTCTTCATTCCCGGCGGAAGCCGGCTGGGCGGGGATCAGCTTGTGCTGGTGGGGGAGTGGAGTGTCTGGATGACGCGAGGGGGAGGAGCCTTCACCTCGCTCCGCCCTGTTGCGTAACCGACGGGGAGGAGCCCGGACGTTGGTCCCACCCTGCCTATTGTTACGGGCCCACGCCCATAGGCTGTACCTGTACCAAAGTTAAAGCAATGGAGGGGGCTGCACTGGGGCCACGGGGTCCAGCCTGACACACACACGCACGCACGCACACCACGGGTCCTGCTTCTCTCTCTCTCTCTCTCTCTCTCTCACACACACACACACACACACACACACAAACACACACAAACACACACACACAAACACACACGTCCAGCTTGACGCACCCACCGCATCACCGCATGCCTGGTTCCTCCCCCTTGGCAGGAAGCGGGAAGGAAGAGGCGCGGGAACTTCCGGCTGCTGCCTGGATATTTACCCGCAGAGCCTGAGCAGTGGGTAAAGGCACCAGAAGGAGTACGGGTGGGGCACGGTTTCCCATTAATCTCAGGGCACTGAACTCCTGGTGTTCTGTAGTCCCCGAGTGCCGCCCTCTCGAAAGCCCGGGCTCTCAGTGGCCCTGCGGCACCTGCTGATCCCGAGCCCAGGGACTCCTGAGTAGACAGGGTTTCCAGGGACTTGTTATGCAGTCTCAAACAGGCCTGGGCTCGCAGGGAGTGCTGAGAACTGGGTGCTTTACAGACCGCAGCAGCCACCACCTGCAAGGTGAGGGCGGTGTTTCCCTGAGCCTGGAATGCAAAGAATGCGGTCTCCGGGGCTGCTCAGAGCATGCGCACTGCACTGCCCCGCTCCTAGCTTTGAGGCACGGGTCCTAGGAGACACAGGGCCCTACAATAGGGCCCTGAGTCAGGAATGAAGTGGGGACCATCCATTCGGAACCAAGTGCCCTGATGATGTCCTTAGGTGGCAGGTACACTGACCTTGGCAACAAGAAAGGCTGCTGGCTTCTTTATTACTTTTTTATTGTTTCATATTGAGAACATTTTCTCATTCAATAAACACTTGATACATGCTAGGACCTGATACTCCACTAGTCAGAATGCACAGAGCCTGCTATTGAGTGTGGTTATACTGACAAAATTATAGCCTGATCCCAGACCTAAGTAGACCCCCAGACTTTATACAGCTGACTCCATGATGGAAGTACCATTCAGATTATAACACTCAAGATGAAGACAGCACCACCTACCAAAACTAAAAGACCTAGTTCATCAAAGGAAAGTTTCTAAATCTAAGCTTGCATTTTGGCTTCTGTAGTTCCACTTCTGGCTAATTGTTCTTGTTAAAACATGTCAACCCAGAACATAGTTTCTGTTTTAAAAGTTCATCCTGAGAAGGCTTGTGGTACACTGGGAACCCAAGTACCCAATGTAGTCTCTGGCTGGCTAATAAAGGATTTCTATTGCCTCAAACCCATGTCCATGCAGTCTTTGGTAAATATCTCTCAACGAAAAGCATTTATTCAACTCTGCAGACATTGATCTTCTGATAAGCCAGATACTCTATGAGACTGGATGCTCTCTAGCAATTAGGAACTGAGTTCGAATTTCTAGCACCCACACGAAGCATATACACATCTGCCTAAGGCAAGAGGATGGCCAGAATTGTTCCAGTGTGCTCCTCTGCCCACCTCCTTCTGCATGTGCACATTACCACTCAGCCTAGGGTCTGCCATTGCCCTAACAGGTATCATCCTCCAGAAACCAAGAGTGATGTCAGGCCGAGCACCCAGGGAGTGCAGCAGACTCAGTATCTAGGGCTGTGTCACTGTAACTGTGATTTCCCCTCCCTCCTGTCACATAGTGGGTCTCTTTTTTCATGCTTTGCTCTCTGCAGTCTTGTTTTGTTCCCACATAACCATGACTTAGTCCCCACGATCTTGTGGACTCAGGCCTCTTGAATTGGGTGCTCTGCTGACGTCATCTGCTTGATGATTGCTGATCACATGGCTTCAGGGTCTCAGAGGGTGAACACTTGTGGAGTTGGGGATCACCTGCGGTCACAGCACTTTCGCATGCACCTGAAAGCAGCATGTGCTTTGGCCTGAATAAAGGTGGTGACCCCGTGCATTATTTATTGGTACCTCAAACTCTGACAGGCAGAGCTGCTTTGTTAAAAACCAACTGTCACTGATAACTGAAGTGAAACTGCCTCAGACACAGCACAAAGGATTCATGGTGGCAAGGAATCTACTCCTACCAGGTAGAAATACAGAAAAATAAATAAAAGGAAACATGGGCAGTCAAAGGTTGGTCATGGGGCTAGGGATGGGGCTCAGTAGGTAGAGTGCTTGTAGTTGAGTACTTGTGACCCATTGAGTAGAGTTCTTCTAGCTCAGAGGGTAGAGCAATGGGAGCTTGTTTGGTAGAGTATTAGATCCAGGATGGTCCAGGGTGAATGACATCCAAGATGACCCAGGGTGGATCAGATCCAAGATGATGCAGGTTGGGTTGAATCTAAGGGTGGGATCCAAAATGGCACAGAGCGGGTGTGCTACAAGATGGTGCAGGCCCTCTTAAGTAGCACACAGTATATGAGGCTTCCTTGTCAGGCCCCAGGGAGGATCCTTTCAGTCCCTTCCAGCTCCTGAATGACTCATGGGTGGCTGGGTTTCTCTTCCCTATCAGTGATTTTCGGGAAAATGCTGCTGCTTTCTGCCCTTTGTTTAGTTCCTATATTTGGCAGTGACATTGCAAGTGAGCTTCAGAGGGTTTTTGTTTTCAAATAAAAGTCACTTTCTTTGCTGTTGGTCAGGGAGTTTGTCACAGCAACAGGCAAGAAATCGAAACACAAGCTTCATCAGTGAGGCTGATGTCAAGTGCAGGAATTCTTTAGCTTCAGCTTCTTAAGTGAGGCTGAAGCTTCTTAAGATTCCAGATATGTGCTAGTACACCCACCTGGGTGCTATCTAAAAACATTAAAAACAAACAAACAAAACATCGGGTCCGATGGCTGGGTCTGTAAAGATACTTGCATCATGCCTAATGGCCTGAGTTCAGTCCCTGGACCCACAAAGCTAAGAGAACTGATGACTCTCTGCATGCTAGGTATGCATCCTACAAACTGAGCATACAAGCTGGTTTTGTGTGTCAACTTGACACAAGCTGGAGATATCACAGAGAAAGGAGCTTCAGTTGAGTTAATACCTCCATGAGATCCAGCTGTAAGGCATTTTCTCAATTAGTAATCAAGAGGGAAGGGCCCAGGTAGCCTTGGGTTCTACAAGAAAGTATGCTAAGCAAACGAGGGGAAGCAATCCAGCACACAGCACCTTTCTTTGGCCTCTGCATCAGTTCCTGCCTCTAGGCTCCTGCCCTGTGTGAGTTCCAGTGCTGACTTCTTTTGGTGATGAGCGGCAATGTGGAAGTCTAAGAAGAATAAGCCCTTTCCTCCCCAACTTGCTTCTTGGTGCTTCACTGCAGCAAAAGAAACCGTAACTAAGACACTGAGCTACAAGCACACTACTCACTAATCTTCAAGCACCCTATCCACTGAGCGATTGAACACCTTATTCTAGTAGCTATAAGCATTTTTGCCACCCTACCTAGTGAGTATAGCCTAGCTCCAAATAGCCTCCGAAAAGTGAGATACGAATCTTCTATAGACTTAAAAAACTATGTTTAAGAAGGGTTTGTGGGTTTGGTGTAGTGTCTATAGATGCATCTTGTCAACAAAGCATTTGGGTTTTCTTGTGGTCAGTTATGTGATTGACAAGGAAGTGGGTGGAGCTCAAGTGCTCTGGTGAAAGTAAGAACTTGCTTTCAGTGAGGGATCAAGTTACATGTGTGTGTGTGTGTGTGTGTGTGTGTGTGTGTGTTTGGTGGGGGGGTGTTGTAGTAGGGCTTCAGTCACAGGTGCCAGTGGAAAGCAAGACAACCAGGAAGGTTAAAGCGTCAGAGTTTATGACATTGGAAGTTGGATCTGTTTTCTAAAAGTCAGAAGTCATTGACCATGGAGATCTGGATGCTGAAGTTGTGGAATTTATGAGCCTCCTTGTGGGTGCTAGGAACTGAATTCGGGTTGTCTGCAAAGGCAGGTGGAACTTATCATTGCCAAGCTGTCTCTCTAGCCCCATAAATACTTTTATTATATTCATTCATTCATTCATTCATTCATTCATTCATTCATGTGTTTAGTGTCTAGGAACTTCCTGCTTCTAAAAGTCTGCATATTAACTATTTAATGACTGGATGGGCACCTGTTGTTTCCTTTTAGATCTGTGGATTATCCCTGCTTTACTATGAATTCACCTGGGACAATCCTTGAAGACACTCACACATACCCCCTAGTCTCAGATCATCTGTGAAGCTCTAGTTGTTCACGTCACAGCATGGAGCTCAGCAGAGTAAGTTTCCCTTGGGCAGCAGCCTTCTCTGTGGCAACTCTATCTCTTTTCCACGACTCAGTCTCCATCTCTGCTGATACCACCTTGGTTTCATGTGAAAATAGCTGCAAATTCTATTTTCAAGGGTCAAGGACTATAAACCAAGTAAACTTGGAAAACTTTGTAGACCTTCACTTAAAAACTTGCTAAAAGGTGCATATTGCATGCCTGTGAGGCTTAGGAAACTGAGGCAGAGGGATTTTTGTAAATTCTAGGTCAGCTAGGGCTGCATGGTGAGACCTTTTCTCAAGACAGAAAAATAAAACAAAGCGAAACAACCAAATCCCCAAAGAACACTACATGAAATTCTATTGAGGGTATAGGTGTGTATTGTGAGGAAATTGTAAATGAATTTTTAAGTTTGAGTTCCCTACCTGGGAGGTGTTTACAATAATATTGCAGAATCTAAACAAAATAACACCCAGGAGGCAGAGACATGTGGATCTCTGTGAGTTTGAGGCTAGCCTGGTCTACAAGTTTGAGAATAGCCAGGGCTACACAGAGAAACCCTGTCTCGAAAATACAAAATATAAACACACAAACAAAATAAGGAAAAATGCACATTGCTTCTGCTCAGATGAGGGGAATAGGAGGTGAAGTTTGCTGAACTTCAGTCCAATAACGGTAAACAGTTTTGATAAAATTGCAGAAATGTGTGCTTGGATTGGTAGAGGAGAAATTCCACACTTTGGTGTGATCCTTACAGTGGGTGGCAGAAAATGCGAAAATTATTTAGATTCTTGAAGATACAGCAAGAAAAGGTACACACACACACACACACAATCTCAACACACTCGGAAGTGCAAGGACAAAGTCACAAGCTAAATTCACTTTTTTAGTGAAAAAAAAAAGATAAAGCTTCAATATTAGACAACCTAAGACTCTACTCAAGCCTGGAAACATGAATTCAATTTTCAGAAGCCATGGAAAGCTGGACAGACAGAGCTGATGGCATGAAGCTGTCCTCTGACAATCATGCCATAACAATAAATAAAAGTAAAAATCAAAATCAGTTTCTGGATGGGACAACAGGATTGAACTTTGATCCCCAGGCTTGGTCACAAACACTCTTACCTCCTAAGCCACCTATCTGGCCCCCAAATGGTGAATGTTAAAACCAGGAAATGTGTTTGGTTAGTTCTGGGTTGTTTTTTGTTCTCCACAACTTTTTATTGTTTCCTTATTAAAAAAATGTTTAATCTTACAGAATAAATCTTAACAGGTGAGTTTTGGTATCAGCTTTCCCACCCAACCTAACTCATTCTCACACTATTTATCTTTTTTGAGGAAATGTTTGTCACTGCTATGAGGCTAGGCCAGATGCTATCTCAAACCACACAGATCAACTTCCTGTTGTTGACTTCAGCCTTTCACAGAACCTTCCAAGTGACCCTCTTCTGGCCAGACCCCTGCACAGTTAGTTTTCTTGTCAATTGATTCCTCTTTAAATGAGTCTGACTGGACAGTGGGCAACAGAAATAAATATTTTTCTTTAGAAAACATCTGTCTCCTCAAAGGGAGTATCCTCCTGTGGTAGATTTTGTAATGTGTTATCCAAAAACCTGAACCCCATGCACCTCCCACAGTGATTATGGGAAAAAACTATATACATTTTTTAAAAATCTTAAAAAATATTTAAATAACCAGGCAGTGGTGGTGCATGCCTTTAATCCTGTAAAAATAATCACTTGGGAGGTTGATCTCTCAGTGGGAGGCAAGTCTGGTCTACAGAGTGTGTTCCAAGACAGGCAGGGCTACACAAAGAGAAACCCTGTCTTGAAAAACCAGAAATAAACAATAAAAAATTAAGTAAATGGATAAAGAACTGACAGTGATAAATACATAAAACCAGCCATTCAAATTGAGGGTGAATTTGAAAAGTCATGGCCTTGTATGAAGTAGACTCTTTTAGAAGAGTCACACTTCTAGAAGCACCCTGTGATCCAGTCCAAGCTTAGGGTAATTGATTGTAACTTTGTAGTTTGTCAGAACTTATAGCAGGTCCTTTACTTTCAGCAGCATCTACTCCATTGTTCCTGGTTAGCATTAAACCATGGGTGTTTCCAGCTCCTCCCCTCTTTTGGAGAAATGAGAAAGAGGAACGAGTTTGCAAACAATTCTATTTTTGAAGCTGAGGCTTCTGTGCTGTGCTTCTATAGTTGAACCACCTCTGGAGGTAGTCTCCCTACCGCTTCTTTCCTCTCCCTTCATCCAGTCCATCCCTCTTCCCTTTTCCTTTCTGCCACCCATTTCTCCATTTTCTTCTTCATGTGGGCTGTATAGAGGTCGTCTCTCTGCTCCACAAATGAACATTCTCAGTTCCCTCTCATATAATCCTGATTGCAGCTGAGCTGATGTCACATCCATATCAGGATGTTTCAGGGACAAGGCATAAGGAATGTGGTGTTAGTGATTTAGGATACTTGGTGCTCACAGTCGGCCATGGGGAGTTAAGATCTGGCTGTGAATTCATTCATTCATTCATTTTCCAAGGCATGACCTTGGAAATAAAGAAAGCAGTACATTGTTGAATAGAAGCTTACAATTGGGTTGTTACCAAGTAACATTGACGAACGGATTCTCTATCAGTACACCCATTCATCTACCCATCCACGCACCCACCCATACATACACCCACCCACTCAAACATCCATCCATCAATTCATCTAATTATCCATCCATTCCCTATCCATAAATTTATCCCTCCACTCACACATCCACATATCTACCAACTCATACACCTATCCATCCATCCATCCATCCATCCATCCATCCACTCATCTATACACTCACCCATCCACTCATCCATCCATCCACCCCATCCATCCATTTATTCAAACATCCATATTCCCATCTAGTCATCAATTCACTCACATATTCACAATCAACCAATCCACTAATCCACCCACCTACCCACCCATCCAAACACCCATATGTATATGTATATGTATATGTATATATATATATATATATATATATATATATATATATATATATACACACACACAGAGACACATACATATCTATTTATCCACCCACACATCCATTTACCCTTCATTCATCATCCTATACATCATCCTATACATTTATCCATCCATTTACTGACACATCCACACATCCACCAATCCATCCACCTATATATCCATCTATACATCCATCTACACATCCATCCATCCATCCATCCATCATTTTATCCATGTATCCACATACCCATCTACCCATACATCCACATATCCACCAATATATCCACCTATCCATTCATCCACTCACCCATTCATTCACCCATGCATATATCCACCTATCCATCCATCCACCCACCCACCCCTCCATCTATCTAGCCACCCTCTCATATATTCACACATCCACAATACATGACCTGTCTATCCACCCACCCACCTATCCAACCACCTATTCATCCATCTACTTACAATCCACCAATCCATCCACCCATATTACTATCCATTCACTGTTGTAGGATATTTGATCACACTTTGAAACCCAAGATTGGGTTATTTACTGGAAAAACCTGTTTCTAGTTGTGGTGTGGCTCACCCTTAGAACACACCTTTAATCCCCCTTGCTGGAATATAGACATGCCCTTGGTATACACCTTTAATCCCAAACAATGAAAGTAAAGCTAGTTTGTAGGAGGAAGCAACATATCCTATGAGAAGAGAGAGGAAAGGGAAGCTACTTAAGAGAGCAGTGCAGAGAGAGGAGGGGGGAGGAAGGAGGCAGTTTTACTGGGATAGTTGTACAGAGGCAGATTGCAGAGAGAGACCAAGCAAGACACAGGAGAAGACAGAATGAGTCAGAGAATGAGAATAGAACATATTGCCAAAGTTAGTATGAGGCCAAGTAGAGAAATTCAAGAGAAGCCAAGAGAAGCAATATTGAATCACTTAACATGGAAAGGAGTTCTGAGCCAGAACTGCTGAATTGACCATCTAGCAGGAGTTCAGAAATAACTAGAAAAGGTGAGCATATTCAGCAGCAAGTCTCAGATGCTGAAAAGATTCTAGGCCTAGATAAGATTGTATGGAGGTTAGAAGCTTCCAAGACTAGGCTTAGGTTAGAGATGGATGCAACAAGCCTTTAAGACAATAGTTATATCAGGAGAACAAGAGGAACTTTAACAATCCTCCCAAACACCCATCCATCCACTCACTCATTCAGCCAGCCACCCACCCACTCATATATACACTCATCAGACCCTCTACCTGTACATGCACCACAAATCCATTCATACAACCATCCATTCACCAATGCTCCCATTTGTTCAGCATTCATGCCTTCATCCATCCATCCATCCATCCATCCATCCATCCATCCATCCATCAGTCCACCTCTGGATGTCAATGCATCACCTCTGGGTGTCTTTCCATCAGTGCAGACACCCACCCACGCATCATTCAACTATCCATCTAGCTAGCTACCTATTAACAACCCTATCACAGTGTGTGTGTGTGTGTGTGTGTGTGTGTGTGAGAAATTTGTGTCACAGGTGTGTGTGAAACTCCTGAAACAGGTGTTTGTGCATATGTGTAAAGTTCATGTCACAGTGTGTGTGAAATTCCCATCACAGGTATGTGTGTGTGTGTGTGTGTGTGTGTGTGTGTATGTGTGTGTGTATGCATGTATGTATGTATGTATGTATGTATGTATGTGTATTTGTGTGCATGTGAATTTCCGGTAACAAGCATGTGTGTAAAATTCATTTCACAGATGTGTGTGTGTGTGAAGTCCCTGTCACAGCTGCATTTGAAATTATTGTTACAGGTGTGTGTGTGTAAACCCCTGTCACAGCTTTGTGTGTCTGTGTGAAATTCCTGTCGCAGTTTTGTGTGTGAAATTTTTGTTACGTGTGTGTGTGTGTGTGTGTGTGTGTGTGTGTGTGTATAACTCATATCACAGTTTTGTATGGGTGTTAAATTTCCTATTGCAGTGTTGTGTGTGAAACTCTTGTCAGAAGTATGTGTATGTGTGAAATTCCTGTCACGTGTGTGTGTGTGTGTAAAATTAATTTCACAGATATGTGTGTATGTGAAATTCATGTCACATCTATATGTGTGAAACTTCTATATCAGGTGTGTGGGTGAAATTCCAGTCACATGTTCCTGTGTAAAATTCATTTCACAGATAACATGTGTATATAAAATTCATGTCACAGCTGTATGTGTGAAACTCCTGTATCAGGTGGTTGTGTGTGTGTGAAATTCTGGTCACATGTGTATTTAAAATTCATTTCACAGATGTCTGTGGGTATGTGTGTATGTGAAATTCCTGTCACAGGTTTGTGTGTGAAATTCTTTTTTTTTCAACTTTTATTAGATATTTTCTTCATTTACATTTCAAGTGTTATCCAGAAAGTTCCCTGTATCCTCCCCCCTCCCGGCCCTGCTCCCCTACCCACCCGCTCCCACCCCTTGGCCCCGGCGTTCCCCTGTATTGGGGCATATAAAGTCTGCATAACCAAGGGGCCTCTCTTCCCACTGATGGCCAACTNTTTTAATAGCTGAGTAGTACTCCATTGTGTAAATATAACAAATTTTTTGTATCCATTCCTCTGTTGAGGGACATCTGGGTTCTTTCCAGTTTCTGGCTATTATGAATAAGGCTGCTATGAACATAGTGGAACATGTGTCCTTGTTACCAGATGGAATATCTTCTGGATATATGCCCAGTAGAGGTATTGCAGGATCTTCTGAGGAACCGCCAGACTGATTTCCAGAGTGGTTGAACCAGCTTGCATTCCCACCAACAATGGAGGAGTGTTCCCCTTTCTCCACATCCACGCAGCAACTGTTGTCATCTGAATTTTTGATCTTAGCCATTGTGTGTGAAATTCTTACCACAGTTTTATGTGTGGTATTCTTGTCATAGGAGTGTGTGTGAGAGAGAGAGAAATTCTTGTCATATGTGTATGTGTATGAAATGCCTGTCATAGTTGTGTGTGAAATTCTTGTCAAAGGTGTGTGTATGTGTGTAATTACTTTCACAGGTTTGTGTGTGAAATTCTTTTCACAGGGGTATGTATGTGTGTGTGAAATTTTTGTCACAGGTGTGTGTGTGTGTGTGTGTGTGTGTGTGTGTGTGTGAGAGAGAGAGAGAGAGAGAGAGAGAGAGAGGTTTACTTTGGTCTTTTGCTATGTATTGTCAGTGGTGTGCATGCGTGTGGGGGTGAAATCCATATCACAGGTGTATTTGTGTGAAATTCCTATCACAAGTGTGTGTGTGTGTGTGTGTGTGTGCGCGCGCACGTGAAACCCTTCTCACAACTGTGTGCATGAAATTCTTGTTAAAGATGCACCTATAAAATTTCCTTCACATGTTTATATATGAAATTCTTGTCACAGATGTGTATAGTCTTGGAACTTGGGCCTGACCAAACTGAATGGTCACTGTTTTGTTCTTGTTTATTTTCTTCCAGCAAAGCCTATTTTATATGTGTGTATGTCCCTCTGTGTGTGTTTCTATATCTAATCATGGAGCTCTATGCCTATAAACAGTGCCTGGGAAGTGGAGGCAGGAAGGTTTGAGATTTGCAGCTGCTTTGAGCTTCAGTGGGCCCATGCTTGAAAATGCAATCAAAATATAAAATTGAATGTGTAACTTGAACTCCTCTATGTCCAATAATATTTTTCTAAGGAAGAGCAGCTGAAATTTTCACATGAAATTTTATGGGCAGCTTTCAAATGTTTGTTATCAAGCTTTGTTTTTAGGGAACAAATACATAGAAATTCCATGAGCAGAAGAATTTACACAAAAAAAATACTAATGGATTTGTCTTTTGCCTTTAATGCTAATGCTCTCTTGATAGAAGGAAATTGGGACGCAAACAGTAGTAAGATGACTCATTTACATAAACACATATGTGCACATATGTAAAGGTAGAGGGGGCATGGAATAACCCCCCCATCACTGCCAATCTAAACCTGAAACTCACATGGTAGCCAGCTGTCCAACACCCTTCCTCAACCTCTCCAATATCCCACTCCCCTCAATCTCCAAGTTCCTGGGAACCAAATTCTCTCCTGTCACTGCTATTGAGTAAGTGTCACAGGGACTATGAAATCCCTTATGTAGATCAGGCAGGCCAGGAGCTCAGAGATCCCCTTGCCTCTGCTTCCTAAGTGCTGGGTAGGATGAAAGATGTGTGCCATTGAACCTTGCTAAAAGCATGCTCTCATCCAGTGACAGTGTATTTCTATTGATGTAAGCTATCCAAGAGTATGAGTTACCCTACATATTGCTTCGACAAAATACTTGAGTCAAGCAATTTAAAGGAAAGAAGAGTTTGTTTTAAGCCACAGTTGGAGGGTATCGTGCATCAGGCATGGTAAAAGTGCATCCCCAAATCCCATGGTGAGATATAGACACAGTTTCATGAAGTTTTTATAGGAACAAAGTCATCAATCAAGGTTCTTTTCAAAATACACGGGTGGGAATATTAAGCCGGGTGGATGAAGCAGAGCCAGAAGTCCTTGCTTTTACTAGGCCTTTTGCTGCTGTGAAAGAACAATTTGATCAAATTAGACAGACAAAAGAAAGTTTTTTTTTTTTTTTTTCTGTTAGTCACAGGATGTCAGGTCTGACACAGGTGGCTAAGGAACGTCTATCTAGAGAGCTGAAAATGGTCCAAGAGAAATCATAATTAGGCTCTGGCCTCTCAAGATTCCAACTCTGCACACCCCCACACACTACCACACACTATCAGCCTCCCAGGTTAACTTTCAGCTCTGTTTTGGGAACTTTGCTTCCAGCTGTAGTAACCGCACCACCTGCTGGCTGGGGACAGATAGTCCAGCCCTCAGAGGATATAGAAAACCACAAGGAAATTGTTTTCTTTGAGCACTGTTCAGAAAGCTTGAAAGTCTGACTGGATCAAAAGGTTGGAGATGGGGCTCACAGGAGCTGGTTCAAAAAAATTTGCAGAAAGAAGAGAGTAGAAGGAAAGGGAGAGGGGGAGAACATCAGAGATTTTCTCACCATCCTTTGCACACAGCAAACTGCTTTTGCTTCTGTCTCTTTGTGGGCTACCGACACTGATACTCATTTCCTTTCTAGTCTCCAAACATACTGTAGGGCAATGAGTCCTCAGAGAGTGTAAAATAAATACAACCAGAATTCAGATTTTAATCTGACATTGTGTATTTTATCTGACTACTGGCTTTCCTGCCACCTTTTCTTTCCCAGGAGTGTAGAGAAAAGAGATAAAGAAGCCTTAGGCTTCTCTTATCTCCTGACACCTTTTATAAAAGGCCCAGGGCTTGTTTTATGTTGCTTGGGAGTAGAAACTAAAGGTTAATTTGGGACTGGAGATGCGGTTCTGAGGGCAAGAGGACCTGGACTCACTGGCTCAGAAAGCACGCAGCTCACCTTTGTTGTCCTTTTAATTTAATTTGTTGGTTTTTCGAGACAGGGTTTCTTTGTGTAGCTCTAGCTGTTCTGGAACTTTCTCTGTAGACCAGGCTGATCTTGAACTCAGAGATTCACCTGCCCCTGCCTCCAAGTATAATCTGTTTTTTAAATATCTATCTATCTATCTATCTATCTATCTAATGTATGTGAATACACTGTAGCTGTCTTCAGACACACCAGAAGAGGGCACTAGATGCCATTACAGATGGTTGTGAGCCATCATGTGGTTGCTGGGAATTGAACTCAGGACCTCTGGAAGAGCAGTCAGTGCTCTTAACCGCTGAGCCATCTCTCCAGTCCTAATCTGCTGGTTTTTAAGGCATGCACCACCACTGCCCAGATGATTATCTTTAATTTAATTTTAATTTTTAGCTTTTTAAAAACTTTTTATTTATTTTTATACCTTTGTAGAGAAAGTTGCTTCCTGTCTACTTGAACACTGACTGACACTCCTAGTAGCCCTGAGTATATTTTGATGACCTGTGTCCCTGCCCTTGAGCCACCCCTTCAGCTGTCTGGACTTTGCAACAAACTGACATCCCAAATTAGAATTTTTTCCAGGGAGAAAGCATAAAGGCCTCCAGGGTCGGCCACAGGGAGATGCCGGAAGAAGATACTGCACAAATGAGGATATGGCCGCCCCAGGTACGGATAAGGAGAACAGCCAGAGGCTTCTGGAAGATTCCAGAGCAGGGAGAGAAAATAGTGGTGAAGACAGGGGTGAAAAGACATGAGAAGACAGGGGTGGAAAGGGTGAGGAGAATGAGAAGAAGAGAAGAGAGAGGGAACAGAGGAGACTGAGACGATCAAGAGGGAGCATGGCCTAAATGGCTGATTAGATAGGTAAGAGATGCTGGGAGAAGGCCTGGCTTGGATTAAGTTATGGGGCCAGATGAGAAGAGTAGAGTATAGTCAGAGGTCCCGAGTGAGTCTAGAGGCCATCATGTGCTTTGGTATGCTAATTGGCACCTCAGGCATTTGTCCTCCGTTTCATTTAGAACTGACACACACACATGTACTTCTGCTAACTTCTCAGGTCTCCTTGCAGACCAGAAAATGCAGCCTTGCTCAGCCTTGTTTCCAAGTGTGTACATTTTGCATTAAATCCGACAACTCTCATTGGTCCCCAAAGCCTCAAATCCTGACTCTGGGGAATCTCTGGCCTTATTTATTTGTGCATCTTAGTGTGGCATAAAAATTGCATATAATTAGTAGCCCCTCCTTGCAGTACCGATAGAGGCCAGAAGAGGGAGACCGGCGCCCCCTCCCTAAGCTCCTGTAAGTGAAGAGAGTGAAACTTAGTACTTCACAGTCAGGGCTCAGAACGGAGCAGGAACGGAGGTGGGATAAGGTCTAGATCAACAAGCTTGGGCACAGAACAGGTCGGGGTGATGACGCGATTTTACCTAATAGCTGGTAGTTTCCAGCCAAATCACTACACTTCCCAGCATCCCTTGCGCCGAGATAGACTTGTAAGGAAGGCAGTAGGTCCGCCCTGTTAGGGCCACAACCGGTCTTTCTCTTCAGACATATTGGCTATCGCCACACACGTGTGACAAAGCGCCGCTCACATGAATAAATATGGTTTCTTTTGAAGCCACATTTCTCCCTTTTCTTACAGAAGGGCCCTATTGCCGCCCCGTAGTCCCTCCTTCCGGAAGTGCTTGGCCTGGCCGCAAAGTTTCCTGGGAAGTGTATTCTTTTATCAGGAAATTACCAGCTCTGAGGTCTCACTACGTGCTGCTTTAGGACTATTTAGTTGCTGTTTAATAATATTATTTTATTATTAATGACTGCAACTTAATAACGCATAATGGACGCAATGTGTATCGATTAAATGAGATTAGGATTTTTACCACGAATAAAATGTATTATTTTTACTTTCTGTGTTTCTTGCCAGAGGAAAAAACATTGATTTAATTTAATTTCATGTCACATTACTAAATATTAAAATTAATTTTTCAAAGATTTATTTTATGTGTCTGTTGACCCCGGGATCCCACAGTAACAACCTTCGAAAAATTACAATATTGTTTCACTTACTTCAGTATTCCTTTGAAAAGATATCTTCAAATAGGAAATCTGTAACACTTTCATATCCATCTAATTTCAAATGTGCAGACAACTTTTAATTATATTCCTACTATGCTCACCTGAATAACCAGGGGCGTGCATATAATACAACTTTCCTGATTAAATCTTAGTTCTGAAAAATTAATAAATTAATTAATTAAATAAACTAATTAAGGAATTGAGGTTTGGCTTTTTTGTTTGTTTTGTTTTTTTGGCTGCTCCCCATTAGGAATATACAGCACAACAGTGCCAGAAGGTGGGACTGGATGCACAAAATCCTGAGTTCCATATATCCCTAGCATCACATAAAAATGGACAAGTTTCAACTGATAAATTTTTTTTGTTGTTTTTTTGTTTTTGTTTTTGTTTTTCGAGATAGGGTTTCTCTGTGCAGCCCTGGCTGTCCTGGAACTCACTCTGTAGACCAGGCTGGCCTCGAACTCAGAAATCCGCCTGCCTCTGCCTCCCGAGTGCTGGGATTAAAGACGTGCGCCACCACACCCGGCCTTCAACTGATAAAATTTATATTAGAAAATGTTTAGAGATCTTAGTCTAGACATTTAATCTGGATATCTAATCTAGACATTTAAAGATGTTTTGCTTAATCAAAAACCAACATAGGCTGGGCAGTAGTGGCGTTTGCCTTTGATCCCAGCACTGGAGAATCAGCGCAGGTGGATCTCTGTGAGTTTGAGGCTAGCCTGGTGTACAGAAGTTCAGGACAGCCAAGATTGTTAGAGAAATCCTGTCTTGAAATATTACCAACCAACCAACTAACCAACCAACCCAACCAACCCAACCCAACCAACCAACAGTCCGCCTCTGCTCTCCCCTTCTTCCCCCCTTCCCCCTCCCCGCCCCAATCAATAAATTGCGTTTGTAATTTGTGCAAGCAAGCTGCATTGCAAGGCACGGCCTTAAGGTGGCGATGCTAGACTGCCTTGGTACAGCCCTTCTGGAAACTAGGATTTTTGGCAAATCCTTCTTTATGATCTGGTAGGAAGGCTAATAATACCCCTGACAGGCTTTTGCCCGCCACTGTCTGCAGACTCAATCACGAATAATAAGTGTTCACAGCTGAGTTGGGAAAACTGCAACGTCATCTCGGGATTTTCTTCTAAATCCAAATGATAGAAATGCCTATGCCATTTGCATATGTTCTCGTTCATTTAAAACATTGATTGCACGCAAGCTTTCTTCCTTCCAGGCTGAAATGCTGATGAATGTTAGTTGTAGAAAAAAAATATAATTAAAAAAATTAACTTGCGTGTCACAGTGGTGCATGCCTTTAATCCCAGCTCTCAGGAGGCAGAGACAGGCAGGATCTCTCCAAATTCAGGGTCAGTGTGTTCCAGATCAGTCAGAGTTATGTAGTCAGACTCTGTATCAAACACAATAAACAAACAAACACCACCAAACCAAACCAAACCACCACCTCCAAAGATGACGACAACGACGACAACAACAACAACAACAATACCAGATACATGACTTGGGCGACTTAAGTTTTCACACTAGTCCCCTGGTGTGATGTTGGGTTTGTGGCCAACTTTCATGCCACTGGCTTCCTCCCAGTGCCAGAACATTTGATCAAAACCCAATTAAATGCATGTCTTGAAGGAAGGACACCCACTCATCAATATTTATATTTACTGATGTGAAATGGCAGAAATTGAAACATTCCATATGGGACAGTCGAAAACACCCTCCTGTAAGTCAACCCAGAAAGACTCATGTGAAAAATTTCCTTTGACTGGCATTGGCGTGCCTCATCTGTACCTCATTGATACCTGTCATTCTAGAAAATGTCCCGAAACAAACATCCTTTGGAAGACAGAAGAGGAAGAAGTGTCTGAGTTTGCTGCTTGATATGCTCAGATAATCACAACCTGTGCCTCTGATTCCTTCTTGGACACTCCCCGACCCTGGCCAGGATATGCATATGATGTGATATGCAACCTGTGATGTGTTCCTGTGATTTTGAAAGAAATTCATCTTTAAATAGAGTCCTGGCTTCTTTGTTACCGAGCCTACTGAATTTGGGGCTGATATCCCAGGCCCTCAGGACTTGGCTTATCCATTTATTTGTGTGTGTGTGTGTGTGTGTGTGTGGCTTTCCTTAGCATATTTTTTGCAGGTTTAGTATTAAAATGCATTGTGGGCATTTTTTTAAAAAAATTTTTGTCCAACTCAATAGCTTTTCTGCAAATGTGTCAGTGTTTTCTTAGGCAGTCTCTGAATAATCAATTGTTCCCTGCAAGAACTGTGTGGTTTGTTTCCTAATCCCCAGGAATCTGCTCAGTCACCAGTGGTTTGTGTTTGCAGGCAATTTCACTTCTGGATTATTTTTGGCTAAGAGTGTCTACCTGTAAGTAGCATTAGTAAGAAAAAGGGTGCCTTTTCCATGAGAATTATATGATGCAAATAGTGACATCATCTGTAAATGCTACAGTTTTATTAGTTTGATTATCAGTTTGTTATTTCATTTACTTGAATCAAACAAAGGGTCACATAGTAGATAAAAAAGGAGGGCATTTGTTCCAATAATTGAGCACATAATGTGTGTGTGTGTGTGTGTGTGTGTGTGTGTGTGTGTGTGTTTCCATGTGCATAAGTAAAACAAAATATAAAATAAAGCAGACACATTATTCTGCTTGGTGTTTTAAACATGCTGATACCAGAAATGGACTCAAATTTAGAGAGAAGAAAATGGGAAAAATGCATGTAATTTCAAAAGCAAGCCTGTGGGTAGCATGAATGAAATAGAAGCATCACTGAAAACTATTCCATTGACTAACTCTCAGGGTACAAAACCCCAAAACTAAAAACCAAAACCAAAACAACAACAAAAATCCAAAACAACAACAACAACAACAACAACAACAACACCCAAACCAAAAAACGAATCTCTCGGATTCTACAGACAGGCAACAGCTTTAGGGACAGCTCCTGTTATAAGACCGAGTTGCATATCTACTACATATGTGAGGGGGTGGGGAGGGCTAGGTCCAGCTCATGTATGATCTTTGGTTGGTGGTTCAGACTCTGAGAACCTCCCGGGGTCCAGGTTAGTTGGCTCTGCTGGTCTTCCTGTGGAGTTCTATCCCATTCAGGACCTTCATTCCTTCTCCCAACTCTTCATGGAATCTGTTCCCCTAACTGAGCTGCTTGTCTTGCCTCAGTGGGAGTGGATGCACCTAGCCCTGAAGAGACTTGATGTGCCAGGGTGGGGGAATACCCAGAGGGGCCTCAGAAGAGAAGGGGAGGGGGGATGTGGAAGAGACTGTGTGAGTAGGGACCAGGAGGAGGGCATGTAAAATGAATAAATAAATAAATTATTGGGGAAAACTCACACAGGCACACACTCATACACATAAATAAAAAAAATAATATTAATAGCTATCTCGAGTGAGGCTATGCCAGTGCCTGGTAAATACAGAAGTGAACGCTCACAGTCATCTATAGGATGGAACATAGGGCCCCTAATGAAGGAGCTAGAGAAAGTACCCAAGGAGCTAAAGGGGTCTGCAACCTTATAGGTGGAACAACAATATGAACTAACCAGAACCCCCAGAGCTCGTGTCTCTTGATGCATATGTAGCAGAAGATGGCCTAGTTGGCCATCATTGATCAGGAAGAGAGGCCCCTTGGACTTACAAACTTTATATGCCCAAGTACAAGGGAAAGCCAGGGCCAAGAAGTGTGAGTGGGTGGGTAGGGGAGCAGGGCGGGGGGAGGGTATAGGGGACTTTCGGGATAACATTTGAAATGTAAATGAAGAAAATATCTAATAAAAATAATAAAAAATGATATTAAAAACCAAACCAAAACAAACCAAAACAAAAACCTCTCAGGGCTGGAGAGGTAGCTTAGTGTTAAGTATTAAGAGTTTTCTGTTGTTGTGACAAGATATCACAAACAAAATCAATGTATGCAAGAAATATTTTGACTTACGCATTTGAGTTCCAAAGGGTGATGAGTCCGTTGGGGCAGGGAAGCATAGTGGTGAGGGGTGGGCATGGCAGTGACAGAAGCACACATAAGGGACAAGTACAGCAGGAAGGGGCTGGCAAGGTGGCACCTACAAGGAGCTGAGAGCTCACATCTCCAACCAAACAGAACTTGCTGGATGTTTCAGAATCTCAAATGGCCCACCCCCACTGATGTACTTCCTCCAGCATGTAATCCCCCACAAGCAAAACCAACAAATAGGGACCAAGTTCAGCTCCCAGCACCTACACAGAAGCTCACAAACACCTGCTCGTCACCCTCTACTGGCCCTTCATGGTACTAAACTCACATGTGGCTACTCTGCCCCACTCCACATATACATATAACTGAAATGAAAAATTTTAAAATAAAAATTGTAATGTACATATATATGTGTAATACAATATGTACTTCATATACACACATATACACAATTAAAACTAAAATAAAAGTGTAAAAATAAAGCTCATAGTACATATATATGTGTGTGTATAATACAATATATAATAGATATAAAATAATTAGAATTAATATTAATATTTTGAAATAAAGGTTGCAATATTTACTTGTTTTGAGACTACAGTGGGATACTATTTGGACATAGGGAATTTTGAAAGTACCCAATCTTATTGTGACTGTTTATTTTTCTTATGAAATCAATTGACACCAATGAGGTGATTCAAACCAAAATGTGTTTTCCAGTTGTGTGCTGCTATGGAAAACTTCAACCCAGCAGACCTTGGGAGACACAAGAAATTCTGTAACTACTAGTGGGCTGATGCTTTGGAAAGTTCCCAAACACCCCATAATTTCTCACAGCTTTTATAGGTCACATGACAGGTGATCTCTGCCATCTGGCAGGCATGTTGACAGGATCTGCAGTTACCAGAGGATGATTTTGCAGGGAACAATAAAAATGTACAAATATTTGCTGTGAAGGCTTCCAGGACTGGGCTGGCAGGGAAGAATAAAGGAACAATTCCTTTCTAAGCAAACAGAATCTTTTCAGGTAGCTGTGCCCATCACTCCTTCTGGAAGGTTCTGCCAGGTGTTTGCTCTGCTGAGATAAGAGTGAGAAAGAAATCCACACTTGAAGGTCAAACTTTAACCCATTCCACCTCTTTTCTTCTTCTAAAATTCCAGCTTCTATGCCAAGATCTCTATAAAGCTATCACTACACAGGGTAATAATTCAATTTTTGTTAGGCACATGCTGACAAGTACACAAAATATATATTCCTATCATGTGCTCTTTAGCATTAGTTTCCAAGTAATTGAGTTAATGATATAGAATTGGAATCAGTAAATTCCTATTTAACTATTGAAGGAGAAATGTAAATTGTCAAAAGTCAGACTTTGAACAACAATAACAATAATAATAAATATCAAGGTCTAGTGTATGTGTCTCATCCATCTTCTCAGTATATGAGAGGCATAGGCAGGGGAGGGAGGGGGTCAGGAATTCAGGAACTCAAGGTCATGCTCAGTTACATAGTGGAGGCCACAGGGAACTACAGGAGGTTCTAGAAATGAATAAATGACTGAGAGTTTGTGTGTGTGTGTGTGTGTGTGTGTGTGTGTGTGTGTGAGAGAGAGAGAGAGAGAGAGAGAGAGAGAGAGAGAGAGAGAGAGAGAGAGAGAGAGAGAGAGAGAGAGAAAAGAAAAAAATGATACTGGGGTCCTAGCATTCCCTTCAAGGACTCACACTTCGTGAATTGATTTATTCCCAATGTGGATTTCTTGCAGTGAGATTGATGTCAAAAGTGAAGGGTTGTTACACTTATAGGCTGTGGTGATATTCAGTTTTGTTTCTAACCAGTGGAATGGATGCAGCCAGGCCAGATACCCACTCATTCATTTTCATTTATTACCAATGATCTTTTCCCTCTGTGACCTCTGAATTGGCACTTGCATTTCCCCTCCTGAAACATATGCTTTGATCTTTCTTTCTTTCTTTCTTTCTTTCTTTCTTTCTTTCTTTCTTTCTTTCTTTCTTTCTTTCTTTTTTTACTTCCTAGAGTTCAAGGCATTTATTCATTTTATGACATTAATAAAATGTTATTGATGCATTGATGAAAGTTCTTCAGTAAAACCAGATAAAAGGTGACACAGTGATTCCAGGAAGAATGTGTGTTTAAAAATGTTTGTAATGTGGGACTACTTTTTCAAAGTTGTATTTTTTTTATGCGTGGGCCATGTATTTCTTTTTGCAGGTGTGTGTGAAGTTTGAAAGAGGGTGTAGGATCCACAGGCATTGGAGTTACAGGTGGTTGTGCGCTACCCAGCAGGTTGCTGGGGTCTGAACAGGGTTCACCTCCAATATTGTATTACTTTTAAATTCTCCTTTTTATTTTTGAGATAATAATAATTTAATTATATCATTGCCCCTCCATTTTCTCTCTCTAAACCCTTCCATATACCCCTCCTTGCTCTCTTTCAAATCCATGCCCCATTTTAAATGAATTGTATTGCATGCATATATGTATATACATACATATTCCTAAATGTAAATGTAAAACCATTCACACAGCCATGTTTACTCCACTATCTTTTGAGGCACTGAAATAAATTTTATATGCATATATTAAATACAAAAAATAAAAATGAGGACATGACTATTCCTAGGTATGATAGAGGAGAAGATTTGTTATAGATATGAGGAAAGCATAGGCAGAGGCAGAGACATCTGGGAGAGTCCAGAGTCAACAGGACCCTGAGCAGGGGCATGCAAGGAGAGGGAGAGGGGAGAGTGAAAAGTGGAAAGCCAGGAGATCAAGAGCTCAAGAGGGAAAAAGCGTAGACAAAAAGGGGCAGGATGATCAAAATGGCTGGATTATATAGGGAAGAGCAGCCCAGCTAGAGAAATTTTGTGTAGGGAGTTGGCCATACCTTGTAACAGGTAAGGACTGAGAGATGATGAGAGAACCTGACAGCCAGGTCAGTTTTGAGACCTAACATATACAATAAATCTTAAAATAGTCGTTAAGGTAGTTTTTCTGCTGCATAACCACAGTTTTATTTTTAAAAGAATAATGAGAAAACTGTAATAAATATTTAAATGGAAATAATTCGAGGATAGACAAACATTGTTTTTTGCTGTGAGTTTCTGCACAGAGTTAAGCCTCCCATAATAGTTTTTTTTTTTCCTATAGAGAGATACTTTAACCAGCCTTGGGGGTGGGGGTAAGGACTTTGTATCACTTCCTCTAGTTTCTGGAATATCCAAATAATGGACCTCAAAAGTCTGAAATTTCCCCAGGAATATCACCCTGAGAGAAGACAAATCCAGAAACCCAGCCTAGGTAGAAGGTAAACTTTTCTCCCAGAGAGAGTTTAACAGCTTTTAAGTTCCCATTTCAGGATAATAGACTCTGTGAGGGGTCAGGTGTGGGTGGGACCACAGCTTCACCAGGACTGCTACTTTAACCTTAAAAGTCCCTGACAATGGCTTTGTTACCAGGGGTGAGGATAAGGGTGGTGGTGGTGTGGTGGTGGTGTGGTAGCAGTGGTAAGGGAATGAGGGTGGGTTAGCATTAGGGCTAACTCTCACATAAAATGTTAGAATGGGGAGAATTTTCTTGACGCTAGGAGTAAGTCATCCATTTTTTATTTGAAAATGGGAAACTAGTTTTGTTTTCTTAAGTTTTTGTTTTTCCAGGAATTAGAGGCCAGCATGGGCAACACACCAAGTCAGAGGGTGGCACCATAAAGAATTCACTTGCCAGCCTCTTTTCCATGCCATTCATGGTGGGTGGTTTGTTAAAATAATACTGCAATGATGTTCCATTCAATCCTTTTGTACCTGAAATTGGATGTCAGCCCGACTTTTAATCCCTCTCATTCACTACTATGAATCACATCAGAAATACCATACATCCTGTCAAAATCCCTTCAGATCACAATGTCATCACCCACAGCCCTGACTTTGCCCAGATCTGCTATGTCTCTTTCTTACTCTAAAGTGCCCACCCACTGGTCACCCAAGTACCCAATTCAAGACAAATAATCCACCCTATGGGGTCCTCTCAAATAATATTCTTCAAATTCATTAGAGAAGAGCCCCAAAGCCACTGATCAGGTAGGCTTTGATGGATGTTAAGTTCTTTGGTACCAAAGTTGGGAAGGACACCCCTTCTTCCCCATGTCATTTACCCCTTTGTTTCCCCCCTAATTCCTCTGATACAAGCAGGAAAGGATATACACAATCAAATGCCATTAAATGGTAGTTCCTACACTTAGGGAGGGATTTCCCACCTCAGTTATACCAATATAAGAGCGTTCTCACAGACATACCCAAGGGTTTATGTTATAGATGATCCTAGATCCTGTCAGGTTGATATTCAACAGTAATTACAGCAGTTGTCCTGGAAGTATTTAGTGCTTGTTAACTGTAGAGACTTTTAATCCAGAGTTATTTTGCTTTCTTATTACAACTGATAGTTTAGACAGTTGTTGATATAGTTTGTTGTTAATATTAGAGAGGAAACTTAGAGACCTATATAAATATCTTTTTGGTACTTTGATTTAATACCTGACAGTAATCAATTGAGGGAAGGCCTTATTTTGGTCCCTAGTTTGAAGTTGTGGCCCATCATGGTGGGAAACATGTGGTAGATGAAAAGAGTCTCTATTTTTTTTGGTAGTCAACTTTAATGGTCAATTTGACACAGTCTAGAATAATTTAGGAAGGAAGTCTCAATTGAGGGATTGCCCAGCTCACGTTTTTCTGTGGGATTTTCTGTTGGGGAATGTCTTGACTGATGATTGATATGAGGACATATTCCAGTGTGGGCTCACCATTCCCTAGTCAGGTTTTGTGGGCTGTACTAGGAAGTTGGTTAAGCATGAGTGAAAAAACAAGCCTGTACATAGCATACATGGTTTTTGATTGAAGATTCTGCCCTAACTTCCCTCAATGGTAGATGGTGACCAGTGTAAGATGGGTTAACCCTTTCCATTCCTAAGTTAGGTTTTAGTTAGAGGGGCTTGTCACAGCAATAGAAAGCAAACTAATTTTTTTGTGTGTATGTGCTGGGAAGAGATTGCTACATTTTTTTCTGATATCTTGGTGAATAAGGAAGCAGTGGGTTTGGGCTGGATGAAGGACACAATTATAACACAGGGTTCATTTGTCTTACACTTTCAAATAACAGTCCATCACTGAGGGAAGTCAGGACAGGAACTCAAGATAGGATCAGGCCATCCATGGAGGGGGTGCTTCTTACTGACTTGCTCCCCATGACTTGCTCAGCCTGCTTTCTTATGTATTCCAGGACCACCAGCTCAGGGGTGGCACCACCCACAGTGATTTTGGGCTCTTCAACATCAACCACCAATCAATAAAATGTCCTACAGGATTTCCTACAGGCCCATATGATGAAAGCATTTTCTCAATTGAGAATCCAACTTTTAAGGTATGCATAGATTTGTAACAAGTTGACAAACACCAGCATAGAGACTAAATTGGAAGTCAAGAATAAAAGGAAAAGTTGGAAATTTGCAAATATGTGTAAATAAAACAACCTGGTCACACATAATCCACTGTCAAAGGGGAAAAGAATAATATTTGATTTCAATGTTTCCAAGAAAATGGAACCTAGCCAAATTTGTAGGATTTTGTACTTTTTATATAGAACTCATGGTAGCAAATGGACAATGTACAATTGTCAACGTCTTTATGTCAGTACTGTAATATTGCATGGTTAGCAATATAAACACTTATATTAATATGGTCCATCATTAACACCAAATTAAGCCACATATTAGAGGGAGCTACATATGTCATAGTATAGTAAAATTAAGGAAAAATAAAGAAGTACGGAGAAAGTCAACAACGTCAAAGGCTGATATTATGTAGAGATCAACATGAGAGAAAAAAGCCATTTTGACAGAGTAGCAAATACAATGAGAAATCAAAGTTACAATAGTTTGAATTTGCTGAAATCTACACTATAAGAAAGGTGATCAAACTCAGACACTATTGCATAGGACAGCAAGAGTTTGCTGAAGGGCTCCTGATATAGCTGTCTCATATGAGGCTATGCCAGTGCTTGGCAAATACAGAAGTGGATGCTCACAATCATCTATAGGATGGAACACAGGGCCCCCAATGGAGGAGCTAGAGAAAGTACTACAGGAGCTGAAGGGGTCTGCAACCCTATAAGAGGAACAACAATATGAACTAACCAGAACCCCCAGAGCTCATGTCTCTAGCTGCATATGTAGCAGAAGATGGCCTAGTCAGCCATCATTGGGAAGAGAGGCCCCTTATGCCCCAATACAGGGGAAAGCCAGGGCCAAGAAGTGGGAGTGAGTGGGTAGGGAAGCAGGGCAGGGGGAGGGTATAGGGAACTTTTGGGATAGCATTTGAAATGTAAATTAAGAAAATATCTAATAAAAATTTGGAAAAAAATTAAAAAATAAAAATATATAATAAAAAAGAAAGGTGATAACTAATCCTTTGGTGGTGTTTAGGTCGCACAGTCTAAATGAACACACTCCTGCAAGGCAGAAAGTATCAGATAGAGAGATAGAGAGATACATGTATAGATAGACAGATAACCAAATAGATCTATAACAAGGCTAGAGAGATGGTTCAGAGGTTGAGAGCACTGACTGCTCTTCCAGAGGTCCTGAGTTCAATTCCCAGCAACCACATGGTAGCTCACAACCATCTATAAGGAGATCTTTCACTCTCTTCTGGCATGGAGGCATATATGCAGAAAGAACATTGTATATAATAAATAAATAAACAAATTAATTAATTAATTAAAAAACTCTCTTAGAAATGTTTTTTATTCCCCTCAAAGCAAAGTCAGGGATTGGATAATCAGTGGTAGTTAATACCTTGACTTTATGACCTTTTAATTTAATTTAATTAAAAAAATATTTACTGTGTGTATAAGCATGTCTATGCCACAGAGACCAGAAGATCACTTTTGGGTGTTGATCCTCTCCTTCTACAACATGGGTCCTTGTGCTATAACTCAAATCATCAGGAATGGTGACAAGCTTCATTGCCCACTGAGCCAACACATGATTCCTACTTCACAAACTCTTTCAAATGTCTCAGAAGGAGAAAAGAAACCTCAAATTTTCATATAGAGCAATAGTGTCCTGACACAAAATGTTAACAAAGATATCCTTTGAAAATTATAATAAATTTTATTTACTATTATTGTTATTATTGTTATTAATTTTCCATTCAAACTAGTGTTCAAAATTCTCAATTATCTGCTAATAAGTTTCAGTCAGCATAATATAAAAAATGTCTGTGTATCATGGCTTAATTTGGTGAAATATATAAATTACTATGCATTGGCTAAACCATAGGGAGTTATTTTGGATCAGGTTTTTGTTTAGAAGTTTCCAGAAAGCAAAGAACATTCTCTAGATAGGAAAAGAAAGATCATTTAAATGTAAGTTTTAAATATGTATCTGTTCCATTCAAATGAAGAAAGTTTTTCAGGAGCCTGAATGGGGACTTTTCTGTTCAGAAAAATAAAAATATCCCCAGCACAGAAAATTCCAATTTCATGCTAACCAGGATGTAGCATGAACAGACATATTCAGCTATGAAGTAAACAATGGAGAACACTGAGAAGCCTCTGATTGCATAAAAGAATAATAATAACACACATACACCTTAAAAGTATTTGAATCTGTTATGTGTGTAATACATATTTGATAAGAATTGTTCTTTTGGTCTGTGAATTCACATTTAGGTGTTTGCAGAGTGAACACAGTACAAAAATATTTATTTTGTGTAATAGATGACCCATGGGGTTATTTCCAAAGTAATGGCAATTCCTTCAACAGTGAAAAAGTGACATTTAATCAGGGACCTCAGCATATTCATATAGAAGAGTGATTGTGGCCAGACACATTTCTGAAAATGCACAGTGAAGATGCACATTCATGACCATGCTCAGTTTAAAGTTCTTTGTTTCAGAAACAAAATGGCATGATGCATGTTTGGTCATGATTCCTGTAAAATTATGCATCATTTTTTTCAAAAGCATAGCAACACCACTAGGCATGTTCATATTATGAAGATGGCAGACAGAAAGGAAATATGCCTGTGAACACACTCAAATTTTATTATAAAATTAGCTGAAAAATTAATATTTAGAAGTGATATTATTCAAAGAGTTTGTCCCCAGAGGTTCTGGGGACATAACCAGAACCATACAGCAGCCAATATTTCCCCACAGAAGGGGCCTGAGAATCTATTCCAAATTATGCACATAAAACCAGAATTTTCAAAATAGTAGGCCTATGAATATTTTTCACTGAATGTATTTTCTGTCACACCACACATCACCACAGATACCAACTGTACAGGTAATACACATTAAAAATAAATATATCAAATTCTCATTGAGCTGTGGAAAGAAAGCGCCATTATGGAAAAACTCTTGCAAAACAGACAGAGTTAATATTGTCATTTTATTCTTTCTCCACGTCCTTGCCAGCATCTGATGTCACCTGAGTTTTTGATCTTAGCCATTCTGACTGGTGTGAGGTGGAATCTCAGGGTTGTTTTGATTTGCATTTCTCTGATGATTAAGGATACTGAACATTTTTTTTTAGTTGCTTCTCAGCCATTTTGTATTCCTCAGTTGAGAATTCTTTGCTAAGCTCTGTACCCCATTTTAAAAATAGGGTTATGTGGTTCTCTGGAGTCTAACTTCTTGAGTTCTTTGTATATATTGGATATTAGTCATCTATCTGATATAGGATTGATAAAGATCTTTTCCCAATCTGCTGGTTGCCTTTTTGTCTTATTGACAACATCCATGGGATTGCAAGCTGGTACAGCCACTCTGGAAATCCATTTGGTGGTTACTCAGAAAATTGGACATAGTACTACAGGAGGATCCAGAAATACCACTCCTGGGCATATAACCAGAAGATGCACCAACATATAATAAGGATACATGCTCCACTGTTCATAGCAGCCTTATTTATAATAGCCAGAAGCTGGAAAGAACCCATATGTCCCTCAACAGAGGAATGGATACAAAATGTGGTACATTTACACAATGGAGTACTACTCTGCAATTAAAAACAATGAATTCATGAAATTCTTAGGCAAATGGGGATCTGGAGGATATCATCCTGAGTGAGGTAACCCAATCACAAAAGAACTCACATGATATGCACTCACTGATAAGTGGATATTAGCCCAGAAGCTCAGAATACCTAAGATACATTTTGCAAAACACATGAAACTCAAGAAAAAGGAAGACCAAAGTGTGGATACTTCGATCCTTCTTAGAAGGGGGAACAAAATACCCATGGAAGGAGTTACAGAGACAAAATTCAGAGCAGAGACTGAAGGAATGACCATCCAGAGTCTGCCCCACCTGGGGATTCATCCCATAAACTACCACCAAACCCAGACACTATTGTGGGTGCCAATAAGAGCTTGCTGATAGGAGCCTGATATAGCTGTCTCCTGAGAGGCTCTGACAGTGCCTGACAAATACAAAAGTGGATGCTTACAACCATCCATTGGACTAAACACAGGGTCCCGAATGAAGGAGCTGGAGAAAGTACCCAAGGAGCTGAAGGGGTTTGCAGCCCCATAGGAGGAACAATATGAACTAACCAGTACCCCCAGAGCTCCCAGGGACTAAACCACCAATCAAAGAAAACACATGGTGGGACTTGTGGCTCTATCTGCATATGTAGTAGAGGATGTCCTAGTTGGTCAGGCTCTTGGTCCTGTGAAGGTTCTATGCCACAGTATAGGGGAATGTCAGGGCCAGGAAGCAGGAGTGGTGTGTTGGGGAGCAGGGGTAGGGGGAAAGAGATAGGGGGTTTTTGGAGGGGAAACTAGGAAACGGGATAACATTTAAATGTAAATAAATAAAATATCAAAAATTAAAAAAAATGATTTCATTTTATAAGCTAATTGGCTTTTATGGCAGATAGATGAGTTTTACATTTTTTATTGAAAATATAATTTTTATGCAATATAATTGGATTATGGTTCCCCTCCACAACTTCTTTGAGATCCTCTCCACCTCCTCTCCCAGATGTATGAGATTTAGATTTGAGAATTAAAACACCATAGCCAGCACATGTATGGATTTCAGAGGACACTTTTGGAAACTCTGTTCTCCTCCTCCCCCACTTACTTGTGTCCCAGGCTTTTAATTCAGATCTCTAGAGTTGTGTGGATAGATGGGACATCTCACTAGTGTACTTCAGAAATTAAATACTCCAGGTGTGTGTATGTTCAGTAAACATATGTTTTTATGTGTACAGGTTCATGGATGCCTATAGATGATGAAATTTATGTTAAGTGTCTTCCTTAATCATTATACATATTAATTAATTAATTTTTTGTTTTGAGACAAAGTTTTCCTGTGTAGCTCTGGCTATCCTGGAGCTTACTCTGTAGATCAGGCTAGCCTTGATCTGCCTCCCAAATTCTGGGATTAAAAGTTTTTGTCACTATGGCCCTGATCATGTTAATTTTTTAATAGATAGATGGGTAGATGGTGAACAGAGAGACAATGGATGGTACATAGATAAATGATGGATAAACAAATGATGCATTGATACATGATGGATAGATATGTGATAGATACATACATCTATATAGAGATAGATGATAGATATAATAGATGATGGATAGATATATGATGAATGCATAGATGATGAATTTCTAGATAATAGATATGTGATAGATAATACATATGTATATACTGTCTGTTGCATAGTTTTATGTCATCTTGACATAAGTGGTATTCATATGAGAGAAAGGAAGCCCAATTAAAAAGTGCCTCAACACTTGGTCTTGTGAAGATCATATACCCAGTACAGGGGAATGCCAGGGAGTAGGTGGGTTGGGGAGTAGGGCTGGGGAAGGGTATAGGGGACTTTTGGGATAGCATTTGAAATGTAAATGAAGAAAATATCTAATAAAAAAAGAAAAAGAAAAAAAAGAAAAGGAAAGTGCCTCAATAAGATTGGATTGTAGGCAAGCCTGTAGGGAAATTTTAAAATTAGTGATTGATGGGTGAGGGACCAGCCCATTCTGAATGGTGTTACCCTTGGGCTGATAGTCTTGGGCTCTTTAAGAATGCAAGCTGGCTGAGCCCAGCGGACACAGCTAGGGACACCCCAGGACTTTAAGATCGCATTGGGGTTACGCGTGAGTGCAGAGGTGGTTTTGGGAGCAGC
>LR753692.1:15561-56025 GCA_902729485.2 Mus minutoides | reverse complement strand
AAAAAAAAAAAAAAAAGAATGCAAGCTGATCCCCCCTCAATGCAGGACTGAAGCATCCACATCCTGGTCTTTCCTTCTACGCTCCATATGGTCTATGAATTGTATCATGGTCATTGTGAGCTTTTGTGCTAATATCCACTTATTAGTGAGTATATACCATGGGTGTTCTTTTGTGTCTTGGTTACCTCACTCAGGATGATATTTTCTAGTTCTGTCCATTTGCCTGCAAATTCCATGAAGTCGTGTTTTTAATCTATGCATAGTACTCCATTGTGTAAATGTACCACATTTTCTGTATCCATTCCTCTGTTGAGGGACATCTCGGTTGTTTCCAGTTTCTGGCTATTATAAATATGGCTGCTATGAACACAGTGGAGCATGTGTCCTTACTACATGTTGGAGCATTTTCTGAGTATATGTCCATGAGTGGTATAGCTAGGTCCTCAGATAGTACTATGTCCAATTTTCTGAGAAACCACCAGACTGATTTCCAGAGTGGTTGTACCAGCTTTCAATCCCACCAGCAATGGAGGAGTGTTCCTCTTTTTCCACATCCTCGCCAGCATCTGCTGTCACTTCAGTTTTTGATCTTAGCCATTCTGACTGCTGTGAGGTGGAATCTCAGGGTTGTTTTCATTTGCATTTACCTGATGACTACAAATGTTGAACATTTCTTTAGGAGCTTCTCAGTCATTCAAGTTTCTTCAGTTGTGAATTCTCTGTTTAACTCTGTTCCCCATTTTTAATAGAGTTATTTGGTTCTCTGGAGTCTAACTCCTAAGTTCTTTGTATATATTGGATATTAGCCCTCTATCAGATATAGGGTTGATAAAGAGTTTTTCCCAATCTGTCGGTTGCTGTTTTGTCCTATTGACAGCGTCCTTTGCCTTATAGAAGCTTTTCAATTTTCTGAGGTCCCATTTGTCAATTGATCTTAAAGCATAAGCCATTGGTGTTATCTTCAGGGAGTGTTCCTCTGTGCCCAAGTATTCGAGTCTCTTCCCCATTTTCTGTTCTATTAGAGGAAGACCTGGGAGGGAGAGAGGAAAGGGAGGAAATAAGGAGGGCAGTATCAGAAACTGGAGGAGATGTCAGAGAGGTACAGAGGGTCAGGAAATCGAACAAAAAATATGTAGCAGTAAGAGATGAGGAAGTGGGGATAGTCACTGGAGGGTCACAGACACCAGGGAAACATGAGGCTACCAAAACCCAAAGGAGATGACTTTAGCAGAAATGTACAGAGAAGGGGGAGACAGAACCTGAAGAGATAGGCACACCTCCAGGTCAAGGGATGAAGCCACCCACCCATCTCAAATTTTCAACCCAGAAATGTTCCTATCCAAAGGAAGAACAGGGACAAAAAAATTGGACAGAGATTGGAGGAAGTGCCATTTGGGGACTGTCCAACTGGGAATCCATCCTGTCTGCAGACACCAAACCTAACACTGTTGCCATGGTCAAGAGGTGCTTGCTGACAGGAACCTGGTGTGGTGGTTCCTTGGGAAGATTTGCCAGCAACTGACCAATTCAGATGTGGATGCTTAGAGCCAACCATCAGACTGAGTTCAGGGAATCTGGTGGGGGAGCGGGCAGAAGAACTGGAAGAGCATAAGGGAATTGCAACCCCAATGGAATAACAACTGGATGGCTTGACCATCCAATTTTTCTAGAATCTAGACAACCAACTAAGGAGTGTGCCTAGATGGATCCATGGCTCCAGATACATATATAGCAGAGGATGGCCTTGCCTGACAGCAATGGGAGTGGAGGCCCTTGATCCCGGTAAGTTTGATGTCCCAGTGTAGGGGGATGCTGGAGCAGTGGGGTCAGAGAATGTGAGTGGGTGGGGGAGAAATCTCATACAAGCAAAGGGGAAGGTGGAGGGTGGATGTGAGATAGGGGATTGATGGAGGGGTAACTAGGAATTGGGTTATTATGGGATGGGGATTGGTGGAAGGGGTAACCTGGAAGTGAGATATCATTTGAGATGTAAAGTAATGGAATGATTAATTAAAAAAAAAACTAATGCAAGCTGAACAAGTCATGAGTAATAAGTAAGCATCACCCCTCCATGGCTTCTGCATCAACTTTTGCCTCTGGGTTCTTGCAAAGTTTGAGTTTCTGCCTTGAATTTCTTCAATGTTAATTAGTTCTGTGGAAGTGTAAGCCCAATAAACCTTTTCCTCCTCATTTGTGTTTTTGGCCATGGTTTCTCCTCACAGCAATAGAAACCCTAACTAAGACAACTATATAACCCTTGAATCACCCCAAGTAAACTTGACCTGTCGCTCTGAAGCTGGTCCCTGTGTATCTCATCTCACCACAAAAACAAGCATCTCTGCCAAAAGTTGGGCATGAACCTGGTCCAGAGATGCAAATTAATATTTAGAAGGCATTATGAAAGTATGACCATTGAACAAAACAATAGCAAGCAAGTGGGTAAAGTAAATAAATCAAAGCAGTTCAAAGTCTACATATTAATTCTCCCTGTGACATTTCGTATTTTTAAATATATATGCATGTGTTGTTTGAGTAAATATGTATGTGTGTCCACATGTGAATTTGTATATATGCACACAGGTGTGCGGTGTGATTTCTTTCAACTTTAAGAAATGATTTGTGATCTAAGCTCTTCAACATTACTCTGTGTCTTAGGGTTTCTATTGCTTTTGTGAACTCCATGGCCAAAAGCATCTTGGGGAGAAAAGGGTTTGTTTCATCTGACTGCTTGTAGTTCGTCACCTTGGGGAAGTCAAGGCAGAGACTTGGAGGCAGAAACTGATACAGAGACTATTGAAGAATTCTGCTTACTGTCTGGATGCTCATGGTTTTCTTGGCAGTGTTTTCCACAGTGGGTAGGACCTGCCCTCGCATTGACAACCAGTCAAGAAATGCTCCACAGTTGAACCTGGTGGAGGTATCTTCTTGAGTGTCTCCTTTCCCAAATGACTATGGCGTGTGTCAAGTTGACAAATAACCAGCACACAAAGCTTTTTTTTATTAGATATTTTCTTCATTTACATTTCATATGCTATCCTGAAAGTCCCCTATACACTCCCCCACCCTGCTTCCCAATCTACCTACTCCTGCTTCCTGGCCCTGGCATTCCCCTGTACTGGGGCATATAATCTTTGCAAGACCAAGGGCTTCTCCTCCCAATGATAGCTGACTAGGCCATCTTATGCTACAAAGTTTTTTAATGTTCACTTTAAACAACCAATATAATAATTTACCTTCCTTTCTAAAGTCAAAATTACAATATTGGAATTTGTAACATGCAGGAATGATTAGACTCTTTGGTGTATGTTTTGTGTGTGTGTGTGTGTGTGTGTGTGTGTGTGTGTGTGTGTGTGTAGTTTTGCACCTGTGTTTGTGGACAAACATGTGTACATGTGAATGTTGAGTGCCACAGGATGATATTATGTGGCATCCTTCATGCACATCTGCCTTAATTGAATTTATTTTTTTTTAATTTTATGTGCATTGGTGTTTTGCTTACATGGTTGTCCACATACATGTCAAATCCCTGGGAACTGGAGTTACACACAGTTGTGAGTTGTCATGTGAGTGTTAGGAATACAACCCACATCCTCTGGAAGAGCAGCTAGTGCTCTTGACCACTGAGCAGTCTGTCATGCCCCTGCCTAGTTTTTTGGGATGGTCTCTAACTGGCCTGCTATATTTCATCTAGTTTAGGCTGGTTACTGGTGACATCAGAGGATTCAACTATTTCTAAGTCCTTCCCTGGTGCTGAAATTACAGGTGTGATTTACACCTGGCTTTTTGTGTGGATTCTAGGAATTGAACACATGCTTAAAATGTATGCTTACATGGCAAACACTTTAACAACTAAGCTTTACCCATGCTTCTCAAATTATTATTAATAAAAAATATCTGATGTTATTAGCCCATACTTTCATTCAATTTTCTAGTGTGTGTGTGTGTGTGTGTGTGTGTGTGTGTGTATGTGTAATCTGTGTGCAGTGCTCAAGGATTCTAGGAGAGAGTGTGCCAGGTCCACAGTTGTGAGCTGCCTGATGTGGGTGCTAAGAACCAAACTCAGGTCTTCTGGAAGAGCAGCAAGCACTGTTATCCTCTGAGCCACACCTCCAACCCTCCTCTCCGTTTTAAAAAGTCAAATAAGTATTCATGTGCATTGTACTTTAGCTTCCCTTTTTAACGACATGTATGCAAGTGAAATAAATTTATTTAAACATTCACAGATGCACTAACACCGATTAGAACATGGGAAATAATGAACGAAAGAGAAAGTACAGAGACAGGAATTATAATTTGCAATAAATAGGAAAAGATGATCTGAGAGACAAGATTGCTTCATCTTCATATTGATGTTCCAGGTTCCAGGAAGAATATACTGGAAAATTCCTGATGTCATCTGTAATGTTGGAACATAATCATTTCATATATTTAGGATAGTAATACATGATATTTGATGAGAGTGGAAAATAAAACAAATACAAGCCAATAAAGAGGCAAACAATGACAAGATGTATCATGCAAAAACATTTTACAGAATTTTATATGTTTGGAAATATACATGAACTTTGTATGGAAGTTTTCCTTATATGGAAAATTTAATATGACAAATGATCTTATATCAAGACCTAAATTGGTACTTTTTAGAACTTATGTGTTCATGTGAGGATGTAGTTTCTATGAATCTAAACTAAAATTATATATATTTTTGTTTCAAAGTACTTTCACATTGGAGTTTACCAAGCCTCATGTATCCTACAGCCAGAGTCTCACTCGAGGTCCCATATAGTAGTTGAATCTCAGAGGAAGACTAGTGGTAGAACTTGCTGCCCTCAGTACTAGTCCCATAGCAGAGAATGCCATCTCAACACTAGTAAGAATTAGTCCCCTTCTGGATATTGTCAATGTCTCCACTGAAAGAAGGAAAATGACCTAACATAAAAATATACAATTCCATAAATAGACAGAATAGGAAAAAGTGGACATCAGGATACATAGAAATGAATCTGGGTCCTTCCCTGTCACCTTGAAAAAAACCTCAACTCCAAATGATTCAAAGACCATGTCTGTCATAAGACATGTTAACCTGAAGCTGAGAGGAGAAAGCATGGAGTGTGTGTTAACCATAGACACACACAGGTATGGATCCTCTGAATAGGATTCTTGTAGCAAGAAAGACAAACACTGGTCAGATATGGAATTTAAAAACTACAACAAAAGAAGCTGTCAATTAAATGCACAGGTATCTCAGGGAATGGAGATCTTTGCCAACTACACATGTGACAGAGGATTAGTGTCTACAACATACAAAGAACTTAGAACAAAACAAACCAAAACCCCAAAACTATGAACATCAAATAAACAAAACTAAAGATTAGAAAAAGACTTCCCATGTGACTCAGTTACACCATTTCTAGATATGTATCCAAAGGGGTTTATATCCTGTTACAGAGACCTTTGAATGACCATTCTCACTGAGGTTAAGTTCATAATAGCTAAGAAACGAAGTTGACCTAACTGTTCATCAACTAATGAATGGATAAGGAAAATGTAATGTATGAGATGGAGTATTACTCAGCCATAGAGAACAATGAGAATATGAAATTTCCAAGTAAATATAAGGAACTGGAAATTATTATACTCAATGAAGCCACCCAGGCTCAGAAAGACAAACTGCACATTCTATCTCAGATGTGGACCTTAGACTTGAATCTTTTATTTTGTATGCATAATATGGAGTATGTGAGGAATCCAGGTAATTAGAAACTGGTTTGAATTGGGTCCATCAAGGAAGTGGGTCCATCAAATGAAATGCCATTAAAATGAAGTATAAAGAAGAATACTTGGTGCAGGAAGGCTCAATCATGGAGTCGGTTGTGGAATGGGGAAATCAGGGTGTGGTGGAAGGTTTAACCAGAATGAAGGGTTATTAAAAACTCATTCGGAAACCTATGATTGTGTGATTAAAATATAATTATACAGGTGATATAATTGGGCACTGGTGACAGGGAAGATTAGAGAGTGAGAACTGTGGGTTAGAGGAGTATGTGTGGATGTGCTTGGGCATAGGGAAGAACAGGGGTAGGGGAGGGTCAACTGAAACTGACGGTAAATGAAGTCTTACAGAAATCCACTAGTTTGTAAGCTAAGTAAAAATATAGTATTAAAAGAGTTTCAGCAGAGGATCCCTGCAATGGTACAATGCTGTTCCCAGAAGACATGGTTTATTCAGTGAAAATCTAATTTTTAGTCATGGGGGTACCACCATGCTATTTATGAGTGGAAGAAAGCCTTGAAAACACCAAAATAACTTGGCTATTGCCATATCTCTTGGTTATCCACCATAACTAAATGGTAGGGCACTATTGCTGAAGACACCACATGCTGTGGCTATAGGGCATCAAGAAATCAATTTCAAATGGACTAGGAAACTCGTCCTCAGTGCTTAGATGTACTTAATAGGCTGTGTATGTGGGATAAGATGTCAGTGATGTCACCATGCTTCCCCAACACACTATAAAAGCGTCCTTGTCCCCACTGGTGCAATAAAGGCTGTACTGGGGAGCCAAGCAATCTCTGATTAAATTTGATGCCAGCTCCATAGAAGGGACTTCACATCTAGAGAAGAACAGGGTAGGGGTGGGTTCCTATTGTAATTCTAGTCAAAATCCTGTGACAATGGAGCTCATGGAGCCTATGGAGGAGACCAGTGGTGATGAACTGTCATGTTTCCAAGCCACTGTCTTAAAAATACTCATAAATTTATGCTGCTCTAAATTTTGGTCAGATCAACTTTTTACCTTTGTGTTTGTTTAGATAGAGACTATGTACCTGGCTCTTCTGGAGCTCAGTATGTAGATCAGGTTGGCCTGATACTCACAGAGATTCATCTACCTCTGCCTCCCAAGTGTTGGGATTAAGGGTGTGTGCCTCCACATCTGGCTTCTGCTCAACTTTTTACAGTGGGGAGTGGTTTGTGCAGAAATTTGTAGCTGGTCAAAGGATGAGGAAAAGTGACTGTGGATACTTAGCCATCGATTGTCATCTGGGTGGGGAGTAGAGCCATAAAATTCTGTTTTCTGAACATGACAGACCTGTTACAATCATGAACTCACAGCAACTGTGGTGTGCACAAGACCCTGGTCAGATCAAGCTAATTAACATTCTAGAATGGAGCAGAGAGGGACTCAGGACCACCCACCAAAGAGCTATTACCAGTTGATAGTTTCTGGGAGAGAGAGGGTCCATATTTTTCTTTTTCTCCCTCCCTCCCTCCCTCCCTCCCTCCCTCCCTTTCTCTTCTGTCTTTAAAAAAAACATTTCTTTTTGATTTTATGAGACAGGGTTTCTCTGTGTAACTCATTCTGTAGACTAGGGTGATCTAAAACTCAGAGATATGCTTGCTTCTGCCTCTTGAGTGCTAGGTTAAATTCATGTACCACCAGCTCCCTCCAGTCCATTTTTTTCTATGGCTGTGGTCCCTGGTTACTCATGCCTCCAGGAATTGACACACCCTATTCAGAAATAGCACCAATTGGACTCATTGAGATACTACTTCTACTAAATAATGAAAAAATTTAAAAGCCATGAAGTATAGAGGGAGATGTGTTGCTTGGAGGAGGTGTGTGGAAGTATGTAAGATCTAGGTATATTATATACATATATGAAAAGGATAAAGAGCAAATAAAATATTATTTTAAATATTAAATAAAAATTAAAACTTCAAGATATAAAATGAATGTGCTTTGACTCACCTAATCCTGATCTTGTTGAGTCACTAAGATTTGATCTTGCTTGGACAGTTGTCTAAGGGAGAGTGAACATGGAAATATATTATTTTTAATATGCTAATATTTTAAAGTAAAGTATTATTTTAAAACAACAGTGTTATTTTTAAGTAATAAAGTACTTCAACATAATATTAGTAATAACATTACTACATATGAACAGTTTTCATAAAAATGCAGATATAAAGCTAGGTTTTGACTATAGTATCTGGACAGAGGATCCTAGGAACTGAGTTTCATTTCAGGTAGATTTTCTGTGTGTGTTTCTATCTGCATTGTTCATTGGTGTGTTCATAGTTGTGTGAATGACATGAGTATGCCCATGCATGCATAGGTAAGAGGCTGACTTTTTAACACCTTCTTTATTTACTCTACACGTTGTTAGTTTTGAAACACAATCTTTCAGATAGATCTATTACTAGAGAGCTCCTCTTGTCCCCTCCCCTTCCCAGCTCTTTTATTCTTGTCTTTCTAAATGGGTGCTGGGATCTAAACTTGGGTCCTCATGCTTGTGTGCACTTTTCCACTGAGCCATCTTCCCAATACCCTTGATAATAAAAAGTAACATTTATTATAAAAATGCAAAGTAAGAAGTTACACATGCAGGTTGCTACTATACCCGTGTCCATGATACGCTGTACATTCTCTTCCTCAATGCCCATTTCTTCCACTAAGTTCATGAACTCCGTCATCTCCTCCTTATTCAGTTGTTTGCCTTTTGCTGCATTTCATGGTGTATAGGGAAGATGTCACAACATTAGTACCCAGCACACTAATAAAATATTTCTGTTGTGTAGTTTCCCAAAAAGCTCCAAAGCACAACATGTGCCCCCTTTCTCCAATAGATTGACAGTGCAAAATTACACCATTTTTCTGAGAAATTAAAGCAGTGGGTGGACCTCAGGATGTAACATACTATCTCTTGTGTTTTTTAGCATTGACAATTCTATCAATCTGTCAATTTCCTTGCTCAATATTCTGGCAAAATGCTTTGACAAAAGCAATTTATAGTAGAAAAGGGTGTATTTTCCTAGTGATAGCACATTTACTTGGGGAAATTCCAGCAGGAGAAGTAAACTTCCCTAAATGGGAGAGACACATTATGTCCATAGTGAGGAACAGAGATCAAAGAATGCATACATATGTGTGCTTGAATCTATCCAGCTTTCCCAGTCTGATTCAGGTCAGGATGGTCTTCCCAGAAAATGCTACTGAACACAGTGGGCAGAGCTCCCCTTTGTAATAATCATTCAGTAAACTCCCAGAGACATGCACACAGGCCAGTCTCATGAGAGAAATTCCTCCCTAAGAACTTTGCCAGAGGATTCTGAGTTGTGTCAGTTGGTAGTTGAAGCTTACAGCATATCCTCTTGCTATGGAATGGTGCCACCCACATTGGGTGGAAACTTCTTATGTTAATAATCATTAGAAACACATCCACAGGTCAGTCTGCTGTGGGAAATTCCCTACTGAGACCCTTCCCAGGGCATTCTGGGTTGTGCCAAGTTGATCTTCAAAGCTCACCATCACAGCTTCAGTGATTTATCAACATAACATACAAAATCAGATACACAAACACATTGTGACCTTTGGGCACAGAGATATGCATACATTCATATCTTTAAATCACACACTCACATTACAAGTTCCATGTGTGACACTTACCCAAAACTCCAGCCACTCGTGTGACATCATTTCTTCTGTTCTTGTTAAAATAATGAAACAACAATATCTTCTCATTTACCATCTTTAACATGAATGCTGTGCTGCCTTCATCTGAGATATGTAAGAAATTTGTATAAATACATATAAAGTCAACAAAATACTTGCTCATGCTCATTTTAACTGCTCAGTTATGAATGTGTATATGGAGTATATAGTCTCTAACCCACAATATTCTGCTCCATGTGTTGAAACTAGTCAAGACAAACAGAAAATTATAAAGCAAGCTTATAATTCTGTTGTAAGATATAAAATATATCTAACATTCCACAGTTACTTACAAATATGTAGAACTTATATTGGTTTGGAATAGCTATGTTCTTGATACCAAGATGTGTGAATGCATAGAAGCTGGCATACTGCAGTCCTCTTACTTGTTGAGAATAGCTGTATGATTATATGTATACACAATATGTGCATACATTTCATTGATCCTATTAAATTTAATGGCGGAATTGTTTATAGTATATATCTTGAGGAAAGATATAACACACACACATATGTGTGTGTGTGTGCATATTTATAGGCATTTTCATGGATCCTATTATATTTAATGGTGGAATAATCTACACATATATACACATATTGAGGAAAGCTCTCTGAATATATATATATATATATATATATATATATATATATATATATATATATATATATATATATATCTCAACATTTTCATGGATCTGATCTACATTTAGTGGTGCAATTATCTAACTTTACCAATTTTTCTCAGAGACATGTCAGAAAGAAAGGGAGAGTGCCACATAGCTATTTTCTCCAAACTGGAACATTCTGTCTTAGTAGCTCATGAGATTTGAGAAGTAAAAAACCCACAAGTCTCAGGATGATTTTGAGACCAACAACTTTCAGTAGGACCCTCTACACCATTTTGGGAAACAGTGAACAAGCCCTCTAGAAAAGACTCTGACTAGCTTAGCTGTCTATAAGCCTTGCTAAAGCTCCAAGGATAAAGCTTTCAGGAGTGTCATCCAAGCTGGGTTGGGCTCTTCAGGAATGAAGCCATATTTCCAAATGTTCTTGTATGTGACGCCAATACACTCACTGCTTCACTAGCAAGACTTCTTAAAGAGGGGGAGGGGTTGACCCAAGACCCTCCTCATTGATATGATGACTGTTCCTTTTCATGTCAGTGGTGACTCCTTTTCCTTCTGAGATGGGTCTGACTATGTATCCTTGGCTGGCCTGAAACTTGCTGTGTAGACCAGGCTGACCTCCAACTAAATTACATAACACACTAGGGTGTGTGTGTGTGTGTGTGGCTTTTTGGAGGGATATATGCTTGTGAGTTGATTCTGCTCCTCTATTTAAGTACAATAAACTCTTCTATAAACCAACCTAGAGTCCATGACATGTTTAGTCTATCAGTTTAATGTATTGAGTTAAATAGATTCTTTATGGTAGAATAGAAAATAATGAAATTATGAAATTATCTTTACCCCTTGATTCATGACAAATTAAACTGATACCTCAATTGTTTATAAATGGATCTCAGTATGTTTTAGGTCATATACCTTGCCTGTCAGAACTAAAGAGCTAAGACTATTCATGAGGCTTAAATTTATATATTGTAAATCATTTTCCCCAACAAAATTATAAAATTTAGACCATTCATCATTCCATGTACAAGACTTATGTTTCAGAATTGCTGGGAGTCATTTTAATAGTTGATAAAATCCTAGTTCCTATTTTGCATCGTTATGTTTTAAAGTGCTCAAATCACCTTTTAATTCCTTTAACCATTCCCAGACTCTAGTCTGTGATTTAGTTTACTTGTAAAGCTAAACCAGGGAAGTGTGCTTGGTAGAGGCATACACCATATAAATAAAAAAATCTTTTAAAAGTCATTAAAGACCAAACAAACAAATTAAATTTCTTATTAGTTCTAAAATGACTAGGAAGAAAATGAGGAGCCTTTCTTCAAGATTGCCTCTGTAATTTGTAGAGTCGATTACATTGGAATGTAGATATCCAGGTGTGCAAAACTCAACTAAGACAGTGAATTTTGAAAAAGAAACAATTAAGGTCATGCATTCATCCTCTCATTGCTTACTCACACTGTGCATAGTAAACTTCTCGTTTTTTCCTTCCTACGACTTTATACAGTTGGCACTTGGTCCCTTTCCTGAAAAACAAATGTAGTATTGTATATTACTCCAGGGTCCTGATTCCACATAGATGACAGGATAGTTTATTGCAAACCACATTTTCCTCAGTAGATCTTTTATAAGCACATGTTGTTGTAGGACATCTTCCCTAAGTAGAGTTAACAACATCCTTATATGTCATCAATCACCCTGTTAGGTGTTTGCAGGTGTCTCCATTAGGGCAGATTTAGCTCCTATGTGTGATCTGTTGCCTCTCCTGACCTCTGACCAATGAATGTCCTTGAACCCCTGATCTTCCTGCCTCTACTCACCAAGTGCTGGGATGATGGGAATGTAAGACTGAACTTTGTGCAGAGGATGGAACCCTGGGATCTGTGGTTCATGCTGTTAAATCACTCTCCCAACACAGCTGTATCCTCAGCACACAATAACAACTATTGATAAGTGAAAAAAATCCAAAGTATTGAGCAAAAATTTTACCCCAATCTGAGATGAGAAATGTCTGTAGACACTGGGTTTAAAAGGTGCAAGGCCACCTGGTGCAGAGCACATTCAGTGCCCTACATACACTCTAGTCTACCCTCTATATTTACATTGGAATCATGTATTTATTTTTTGCCCCTTTCATAAATGCCATCAATCTTATAGGTTCTGTAGTGGCAATTGATTTGTGTATTTAAACGGATTTAAATTCAGCCTACAATTGTATTCTGAGAAGATTTAAGTTGAGATGTGCATCAACAAATCCATAGAGTCGTAGGCATGGTCATGCATTCAGATTTGTATTCACTCAGCAGAGAGCCATGTGACTAATAGTGACAGCCACAGCTTAGATTTGTCTTTATGGCTCTAAAAACATGGGAATAACTGGACTGGAGAGATGACTCAGTCATTAAAAGCACACCACCAAAAACAAACAAACAAAAAATAGGAATAACTGTTTAAGGCCAGGGTGTGTTTACACAAAGCCTGTTGAAGACCTTGGGGGTCCATTCTCTGCATGTAAAAAAACAAAAACAAACAAACAAAAAACACCTCACTCATGTCTGGAATGGCGATCCTTCCAGCACTCTTCTATTTGCTCAGGATTGTTTTAGCTGCCATAGGATCTTTTCTGGCTCCATTGAATTTTAGGATATTTTGTAGTCTTCCCTGAAGAAAAGTCCTCCCTATTAGTTGTTTTTTTGAATATCAAATGGTTACTGTAAAAATCATATCTATACAAGTAACATTATATGTAATGAACAAGTTGAATATTTAAGAATACACACACACACACACACACACACACACACACACACACACACACACGAACAATTAAAGAAAAAGGAGCCTAGGTACATGGGAAGGACTGGAGGGAGAAAATGGAAGGGGGAAACGATGTAATTATGTTTTAGTATAAAAAATGTATTTAAAAATAAAAAATTATCTCTTCAACATTCTAATATATACATCTACTTGGATTTTGAACTATTACTCTTTTAAATAATTTTAGGAATGTTAAATATCAAGTCAAGCATGGTGAAATCCATAACAGACTGATTCGGGGGGATAGGTTCACTGTCATTCTTAAAAATATTTAACTAAAAACAAAAATAAATGAAAACATAAAAAGACTGCTTGTGGTGGTATACACTTTTGAACCCAGCACTTGGGAGGTAGAGGCAGGTAAATCTCTGTGAGTTCAAGTCCAGTCTGGTGTACATAGGGAATTCCAGGACAGCCAGGGTTATATAATGAGAACCTGTCTTTAAATATATATATAAATTATCCAGGTGGTGGTGACACACACCTCTAATCTCAAAAGGTAGAGGCAGGTGAATCTCTGATTTTGAGGCCAGCCTGGTCTACAGAGTTAGTTTCAGGATAGCCAGAGCTACACAGAGAAACACTGTCCAGAAAAAAATACAATATGTTTATTAATTTATTTATTATATGTGTATATAATAAATAAAAAATTAAAAAGTTTATTTTTTTACTCCATATTGAGTTCAAAGCCAGCACAATGTACAAAGACTCTCAGAAACCTGAATTTATAAATAACCAATTTATAAAAAGGTTCAAATATCAGCACATAATTAAGAAAAACTTCGTTCATCCAGATAGAAATATATCCTTGATGGATAATATCACTCATATCAAGATAGTTTAAAAGCACTGAAACTGTCCCCAAATTTATTTTGATAAATTTTCTCTACACCTGGGCTTTTGTGCAGTGATAAATAGAAAATTAAGTGATTATAAATTATGTTATTTTGGTAAATTGTCTTGTGATGTTTGACTTCAACAAGGAGCTGATTTTGAATGTTTTCCATTTGTACTTTACACCCAAGCCTATTTCTTTCATATATATATATATATATATATATATATATATATATATATATATATATATATATATATACTATCTAAATATATATGTATATATATATTCTATCTAAATCTACCTATGTATATATGTATGTATATATATGCATGTATCCATCTATTATTTATCTATTTATATATATTCTATCTATCTATCTATCTATCTATCTATCTATCTATCTATCTATCTATCTATCTATCCATCTATCTATCTATCATCTGTTATTTGTCTACCTTCATATCTATCTATATATATCTATCTATCACATGTCTAGCTAATTATCTATTATCTAACTACCTATATTTGTATATATGTATCATCTATCTACTTTTATGTCTATTACGTATGTATCTATCACCTATATATAATCATATATTTATCATCTATCTACTTTTATTCAATTATCTATGTATAAATCACCCATATATAATCACCACCCATCTCTTGATATTATTTATTTTACTTTGGCTTGCTACACAATAAATAAATTAACTCTTTCTAAATTAAAAGTACAGCTATCATATGTCATTTTCAGGATCACACAGAGCAAAGAGATACCAGAATCCTCACTTAGTGCTGTGTGTGTTCACTGACATGAGTGTTGACTAAGAACATTTCATTTCTCTACCCAAAGACCATCACATGAATTGTTCTGTCTATATATATATCTTACTTAATAAAAAAATAGAGGTAGACTTGGTTGCATCTCCTCCCACACAAAATGAGACGGAAGTAAGTCCTCAATGGTGAGCCTTCATTTATCTTCTCCATAGTACTGGCAGCTAAGTAAATTGTTCGCCAAGGCCCTTCAATCTGGGAAAAAAAAAAAAAAGCAGCTATGGAAAAAAAGGCATGTAAAAGTAGGAGATAATGTAGTAACTGGGAATTCCAAACTACTTGGATAGGGGTAATTCACAACTTGATTATATAATAAGGCATTAGGCAGCTTAGCTTCTTTTATGTTCATGCATACTCTATGCAATGAGCTCAGTCATGATTTCAGACCCCTCCCCAAGCCAACTGTGTCAGGTTACTCACACACCCCTCTCTGAGCAATGGTGTAGAGTTCCCCATATAACAACCTCTTCTTCCTCCTCCCCACCTGCATTAGAATATGCACATACTCATCTGTGAACAAGGCTGAAGAGTACACAAAAGAATCCCTCATAGTCCCCAACCCTGCATCTAGCTAGTCACACACCTGTCTCTGACTTCCCACAGCCCTAACAATGATCAAGTCCAGACATTTTCCATTCAACTATATTCTCAGTGTATCCTGGTATGGAGAATAGAAGCACTAATTTGGCCTGAACTGGTTTGGGGTGTATGCATAGTAAGACAAAAACATGTTCTTCAGATTGTCTTACCCTACTGGCTACATTATGACTTTGTGTAACTTGGCATATGCATGATTAAAATCAGTTGCATTACTAGAAGGGGCATACACAGAGAAATAAATGTTTTAATATGTTAATCAAAATATATCTGGCACCTTAAGTAACCAGATAATTGGTCTCCTTGGGACTCCTGATAGAGACATACATAATAGATTGGAGACCTTGAGTCCAGTCAGTCAAGTGGGCAGCTGCCCATCTTTGGCAGTGTGTCTGTCTGTAACCTGTACTCTAGCTTTGCTTTGAATAAAGTCATCTTGCTTTCTCTGCAGATCATTCTGAGTCTTTACTTTTAATGTTTTGGATAACAGGTCAAAGTAGACAACTGCCACTGTAAGCATAATGTCAGTACAATTCACCCCTTTAAATTATTTCATTGCATTCATCATCATGGCTTCATGAGAGACTTGAGTGGAAACATAGGAAGTGATGTAGGTGTTTGGATTTTCTGGGAAAGTCAGACACACCCTTGGTGCCAGACTGATGGATGTTCTCTCTATGTCTCTCTCCAGGTCTCTGTGTGTGTCTTTCTCTGGTCTCTCAGTCCTCAGTCTCTATCAGAAAACCATCATTTAGACTAGTCTCTCTCCCTGCCACTGTCCACGCTGAGATGTAGAGAATATTTCCAGAACATTCTTCCCCACTCCCATTTCTCTCTGTCACACAAAGACACACAGAAAACCTATTTTCAGAGACATTATTCTCTCTGTCTTTGCCTCTTGGCCTCTCTTTGTGACTCTATCTCAAAAAACCACCCTTTAGATCATTCTGTCTTTCTCTGTCTCTCTCCACTCATGATGTAGAGAGTAGCAATTTCCAGAGGGTAGTTGCCCATCCCTAGTAAAATTCTCCAGGAACTCTCTCATTTCTCTCTGTCTCTATCTCTTGGTATCTGTCCCGTTTTCTCTCTCTCTCTCTCTCTCTCAGAAAAGCATTTATGAGTCTCAACTATGCCCCCCAACACATTTGTTATTCTCCATTACCAGACTTAGCAAATACCAACTTCCAGAACATTCTTTCCCCCCCTTTTAAGGTCATTCTGCCTCTCCCTCTCTGTCTCTTGCCGCCCCCACCCACCAGCACAAAGCCTCCTCCCAAGCCTCTCTCTGTCTCTCTGTCTGTCTCTGCCCAACATGCCCATCACACACATCCCCCTTCCACACAGGTCTGCTACCTTCTTTTTGAGACTCTTATTCCTCATCACACTGGAGACACCTAGCACATGCAGTGTGAGCAGGAGGATGATGACCCTCATCATGTGTGAGCGACTGTGTCTGCTCTGTAGGTATCTGGACCTCAATGAAAAGGTGCAGAGTATCTCTCTGCTTTTTATAGTTGCCTTTCAGGATGGTTGTGCACTGACATTAACATTGTGTTATTTAGTATACAAATAGGTTCCTGGAGAACTTTACTAGGGATGGAAAACTTACTTTTATTGTCAATTCCAATGCCCAGTGCCTGTCCCATGTTTTAGGTATATTTTTATTCATTGGTTTTATGTCCCTATTAAGAAAAAGGAAGATGAAGAACAAGATGCTATCATATCTTAACTGGAATGGTAGAGGTTTAAAACTGATATCTATTATCAATTCCTCCAATCAGATAGATGCTGGTAGAAGAATATCAAGTCTGACCATTTTCAATCAAGTTTTCAACACCCTTGAATCTGAACCATGGATTCATCAGCAATACTGGGGAGGCTAAATGCACTTGTGAACACTGCTCTAATGTTGGCACAAACCACATTGTTCACATGACCAAAGACATGGCAATAAACTGGCCAGAGTAGAATTCACATTTGTTTGTGGAACTGGAGGTTCTAGCCTTTGTCTAGTTAAACAACTGTGATAACATGGAGCATACAGTCTTGATTCCAAAGATAAAGTCTTGCTTTTATAGATATAATTTATTGTTATTTCTTTACAAACATCAAATTTAACAGCTTGTCAATCAAGACAATTATGACATATAACCCAAGAAACATCCAGAAAGCTTATTGTATAATCATAACATATATGATTAAATTTTAAATTTCTTTATCTTAATTATTTTGAGTTCATGGGTGTGTGGGCTCAGGTACCCTGGCTTGGCAGCAACCACCTCTATGTGAAGAGTCATCTCATTAGCCCTGGGTTTCCCCAGTTTTCAGGAACCTGTGCTGATGAGACATTTGGGAAACGTAACCCTTCCACATGTTAGAATCCATTAATCTGAAATTTGAAATGGAATGTTTGGACTCATGTCTTCTTAATAGTGTTTAATATAAAATAATGTATGCATATACAGTTTTTTCTTTTTAAAAGATAGTATCAGTAGTTTTTGCATAGAATCATGTGTTATATTAAAACAGCCAGAAAGACAGTTTTGACGTCTGTGTCCATCTGCACATGAAAGAGAAATATCATGAAATACTTGATTTTACAATTACTTTGGGTTTCAGTTATACATGTAGTAAGTGTCCTTATTAATTTTGGAATTGTGCATAATACATGTTAAAAATTTATCATTTATTTTGTACATGGGACTGGGTATGCCCATACTCTGGCATGTATGTGGAGGTCAGAAGATAGCTGGTGGGTACTGGTTCTTTCTTCTCCTACTAAGAGGGTTACAACACTCAGTCATCATTACCCCCTGAGATATCTCACATCTCAGGAACTTTGTTCTGAAATATAAAACACAGTAGAAATCATCAAAACCTACACTATGGTGCAAAAATTATTCAAGTCAGTATGTCTCCCCTACCCCCACTTTTAATTGATAAGTCAGTTACTCATTGGAGCACTACAAAAGTAAATTTGTTAAAGTAGGAAATGAAGCATACAGAAGGAAGTTTTTCTTCAGAGGTATGAGTTTTCATCTTCATCATGGTACTGTCTCAATCCAGAAGCTGAGAGATTACATCTTGATCCAAAAGTGGTAAACAGAGAAAAGTAGACAAGCATTGCATTGAGACCTCAAATCCCATTCCTCACAGTGGCATACTTCCTACTGTGAGATAAGTCCTCTAAATGACCCCAAACAGCACCTCCTATTGTCCTATTAAAGAGGATGTGGTGGAATTGATCAAAACATATTATGTGTATTCATGAGATTCTCAATTTAAAAAAAAGTAAATAATGCAAAGTGACGGATAATGCTATAAAATTCAACACAATTTTTAGAACTTCAAAATATTCACTTAACAACCAGCTGTCTGGCAGTAGGAAATACCAACCACCATGGCTTTTCTTAAGCTACCAGAGGAGAGATGTAGACCTTTGATGAGCATGAACCTGAAAGAGCTGACTCAAGCCTACCATATCACTGGTTGTTTAGATCACTGTGTTACTAAGTAATAAATGTCACAACAGAAAAGAGAGAAGAGAAATTCAGATAATGTGTATTCTCAAGTCAATATGCTCCTCTATGCTCCTCTGTGTCATTTCCCTTTCCTCAACACTGCAAGTTTTGGTTTTGTAAACTCCCAACCTCTCTGTGCAGTTGCTATCTGCTGTGAGTGACCTGGATCTGCTTATATATCTGCCAAGAAAAACCCTTGGAGAGGAAATCATCTGTCTTGGATTTATTGTTTTTCCTTCTGGGATAAGCTGTATTCTTCCTGTTTTCTGGCATAATTTTTGACAGTATTTTAAAATCTAATTAGAAATAAAGGTATTTTAATGCTGTGAAAAAAAGATACTTCAGCATACAGTTGAAAACTAAAGAAGGAGTCTGAACATTTTAGAAAATAACAATCCTCCTCCTCCTGAGATCTAATTTTTGGACCAGCTCTTTAAACATTCTGTTCCAGAACCAATGTTGATACAGAAAAATAATGATTCTATTTATCTGCATTTATAGCTATACTTGTGAGCATTTCCCACAGGAATGTGAAGTTTATTTTGAAAATACAATGGTCTTAACCAGGCATGGAGATGTATACATTTTAATTCTGGCACTCTGGAAGCAGAGAGAGGTTGATCTCTGTGAGTTCAAGTCTAGTCTGTTCTACATAGTGAGTGCCAGGACAGCCAGGGCGACTTAGAGACACCTTGCCTCCAGAAAACCAACCAAAGAACAAACAAATGAATAAATTATTCTCCAGAAAAATGTGTTTTTTAAAAAAATTCCTGTGTGTGTGTGTGTGTGTGTGCATATGTGTATATGTTCTTGTGAGCAAAGGTATGCACATGCCCTAGCAAATGTGTGAAGAATGATGTCAAACTCAGGTGACAATCTTCATTTCCCACAGACAAGGATAGAGTGTGTTTGATCTTGTGTTTGATGACTGATTTTGGTTTTAAATAAAGCTTATGTAAAGTGGGATATTTGAGTATTCAGTAAACAGAACATTAGAGTCTATATAAAGCCTTTCTATGCAGAATTTTTATCTTCTGTTACTTTTTCAGTCCCTCATTTACATATTGACTTATTCACACTGAACATGCTTAAAGTTATTTTAATGCATATAATAATATTAAGTTTTTAAAAATTTCATACATATACAATGAATTTTGATAATATTGATTTCCATTCCTCCCTCTAATTCCTTCCAGCTGCTTTCTTTTTTTTTTTTTTACTTTTTACTTTTTTTCCATTTTTATTAGATATTTTCTTCATTTACATTTCAGATTTATCCCAAAAGTTCCCTATACCCTCCCCCATCCCCCGCCCTGCTCCCCTACCCACCCACTCCTACATCTTGGTCCTGGCATTCCCCTGTACTGGGGCATATAAAGGCGCCTCTCTTCCCAATGATGGCCAACTAGGCCATCTTCTTCTATATATGCAGCTAGAGACATGAGCTCTGGGGGTACTAGTTAGTTCCTGTTATTCTTCCACGTATAGGATTGAAGACCCCTTCAGCTCCTTGGGTACTCTCTCTAGCTCCTTCCTTGTGAGTCCTGAGTTCTATCTAATAGCTGATTGTGAGCGTCCACTTCCATGTTTGCCAAGCATTGGTATAGCCTCCCACAGCTATATCAAGGCATTTCAGCACTATCTTGCTAGCATATGCAATCGTGTCTATGTTTGGTGGCTGATTATGGGATGGATCCCCGGCTGCTGCAGTCACTGGTTGGTCCATCCTTTGGTTCAGCTCCTCACATGATCTCTGTAACTCCTTCAATGTGTGCTTTTTTTCTTAATTCTAGGAAGGGGCGAAGTGACCACATTTTGATCTTCATTCTTCTTGAGTTTCGTGTGTTTAGTAAATTGTATCTTGGGTAGTCTAGGTTTCTGGGCTAATATCCACATATCAGTGAGTACATGTTATGTGAGTTCTTTTGTGATTGGGTTACCTCACTCAGGACAATACCCTCCAGATCCATCCATTTGCCTAGGAATTTCATATATTCGTTGTTTTTAATAGCTGAGTAGTACTCCATTGTGTAAATGTACCAAATTTTTTGTATCCATTCCTCTGTTGAGGGACATCTGGGTTCTTTCCAGCTTCTGGCTATTATGAATAAGGCTGCTATGAACATAGTGGAACATGTGTCCTTCTTACCTGATGGTACATCTTCTGGATATATGCCCAGGAGAGGTATTGCAGGATCTTCCAGTAGTACTATGTCCATTTTTCTGAGGAACTGCCAGACTGATTTCCAGAGTGGTTGAACAAGCTTGCAGTCCCACCAACAATGGAGGAGCGTTCCCCTTTCTCCACATCCGCGCCAGCTGCTTTCTTATCCCTCTACTTGCTCATTCTTTTATATTTAAATTATGCTTGGAGTTGTATTTGTATACAGTACATACTTACAGGTGTGTGACCTACTAAAGGCCATACCCTTCAAAATTTATTCTCACTCTGCCAGAAGTGAGTAGTTACTCAGCTAGGGGTGGGACTCATGAACCATATTGAAATGCAGATAGGTTCATTCCTATTTTCTTAAAACCTTTATTACCCCACTTCTCAACATTCCCCTAAGATGACTCAATATTTAAATTTGACATTTGACAAGATCTAATTTTGGACAGTTACTCACTTGAGGAGTTGGTATGAATTTTGTCACTAAATCACCCCTTTCCCAAATTTGTTTCATGAAACATGTGAGGACTGAAGGTTTTTGGAATCATATTTTTTTTCCTGTCACTGACTTTGAGATCCACATTATTTTAAACCACATGTTTGAACTCCACATCTCTATTTAATACAGACATAACAAAAACACAGTCCAAAGAGAACACAAACACACACACACACACACACACACACACACACACAAAGATCAAAGCAAGAAATTATTTGATGAGCTAAAGAGAAGGGAGAGATGAGTAAGGGTCCGAGAGAAGGAAAAGACAAATAAATTAATAAAATAATAAAAAAAAGAAATCAGATAAACATACATTAACAACACAGAAACTGACACAAATTTGGTTTATTAAGAAAGCTTTAGTGCCACAGGTCCGAGAGTCTGTAGAAAATGGATTTACTGTTACTAACACGCATTTCATTAAGAATTAAATGAAGCGTGCTGCTGAGTTTTATGCCACTTGATGCAAACTAAAATCATCTGAAAGAAGGGATTTCAATTGAGAAAATGCCTCCATAAGATTGGGCTGTAGACAAGATAATAGGATATTTAAAAAATTAGATATAAATGAAGGAGAGCACAGACTGTCGTTCATGGAGCCACCCCAGGCTGGTGGTCCTGAGTTGTATAAGAAAACAGGCTGAGCTAGTCAGTAAGTAGCACCCCTCCATGGCCTTTGCAATAATGACTGTCTCTGGATTCCTGCCCTGTTTGAGTTCCTGTCTTGACTTCCTTAACTGATGTGCTATGATGTGGATGTGTAAGACAAATACTCCCTTTGCTCCCCAAGTTGCATTTGGTCATGGTGTTTCATCCTAGCAGTAGACACCTTAAGATAAAATGACATGAAACTTACATAGGACAACATTAACTATATTTCAGTTAACTATTTATTGAGTCAGTAATAAAATATTTTCTTCCAAAAGCAGATTTAAGACCAAGCAGTTTTGATTCCAAACCCTAGCAATCATTTAAAAAAGAAGCAAGAATACTTTTTCTTAATTTATTTTAAGATTCCAAAAATGAAGAAATTCTCCTAAATTGATTTGGTTGAGTTCAGCTCCACACCACTTGATGACAAAACCAGATGCAAAAACAGTAGGACTATGGGCAATACCCATGGGAATTATCTCAGATGATACATAAAGCTCATATTATTAATTTTAAGAAATCAGTGAATCATGAAAAATACCAACCAGTAGGCAAATCCTTGCTTGCAATATATATGTGCATATATAGGATGAAGAAAGTGTGTAGATAGGTTTGCAAAACTAAAATAAAATATCTTCAAAAGTCTTAAAAATAAAATAGAGCATAAGGGAGTATGGGTACTGTGGAAACATGACATAATAAAGAAATTCCAGTGTTGGACAGTGAATGGTTTAGCTGGGTTGGGGAGTGGAGTTGTAGGGCACACAAGAAGATATGAGAGTGTTAATCAAAATTAAGTGTTTGAAAATTGGTAAAGATTCTTATCTCCTTGTACAAAGCTTAAGTCTAAGTGGATCAAAGACCTCCACATAAAACCAGATACACTGAAATTTATAGAGGAGAAAGTGGGGAAAACCCTCGAAGATATGGGCACAGGGGAAAGATTCCTAAACAGAACAGCAAATGGCCTGTGCGGTAAGATCAAGAATTGACAAATGGGACCTTATAAAATTGCAAAGCTTCTGTAAGGCAAAAGACACAGTCAGCAAGACAAAAAGGCCACCAACAGATTGGGAAAGGATTTTTGCCAATCCTAAATCTGATAGGGGACTAATATCCAACATCTACAAAGAGCTAAAGAAGCTGGACTCCAGAAAAACAAATAACCCCATTAAAAATGGAGTACAGAGCTAAACAAAGAATACTCAACTGAGGAATTCCGAATGGCTGAGAAACATCTGAAAAAATGTTCAACATCCTTAATCATCAGGGAAATGCAAATCAAAACAACACTGAGATTACACCTCACACCAGTCAAAATGACTAAGATCAAAAATTCAGCGGACAGCAGATGCTGGCGAGGATGTGGAGAAAGAGGAACACTCCTCTATTGCTGGTGGGATTGCAAGCTTGTACAACCACTCTGGAAGTCAGTCTGGCATTTTCTCAGAAAATTGGACATAGTACTTCCGAAAGATCCTGCAATACCTCTCCTGGGCATATACCCAGAAGATGTTCCAACTGGTAAAAAGGACACATGTTCCACTATGTTCATAGCAGCCTTATTTATAATAGCCAGAAGCTGGAAAGAACTCAGATGTCCTTCAACAGAGGAATGGATACATAAAATGTGGTACATTTACCCAATGGAGTACTATTCTGCTATTTTAAAAAATGAAGTTATGAAATTCTTGGGCAGATGGATGTATCTGGAGGATATAATCCTTAGTGAGATAACCCAATCACAAAAGAAGTCATTGGATATGCGCTCACTGATAAATGGATATTAGCCCAGAAACTTAGAATACCCAAGATACAATTTGCAAAACACAAGAAAATCAAGATGGAAGACCAGCGCGTGGATGCTTCATTCTGCTTTGAATAGGAAACAAAATACCCATGAAAGGAGTTACAGAGACAAAGTTTAGAGCTAAGATGAAAGGATGGACCATACAGAGACTACCCCTCCAGGGGGAATCCATCCCATAATTAGTCACTAAACTCAGACACTATTGCATAGGACAGCAAGTGTCTACTTAAGGGACCCTGATAAAGCTGTCTCATACAGAAGTGGATGCTCACAGTCATCTATATGATGGAACACAGGGCCCACAATGAAGAAGCTAGAGATAGAACCCCAGGAGCTGAAGGGGTCTGCAACCTTAGAAGAGGAACAATAATATGAACTAACCAGAAACCCCAGAGCTCATGTCTCTAGCTGCATATATAGCAGAAGATGGCCTAGTCGGCCATCATTGGGAGGAGAGGCCCCTTGGTATTGCAATCTTTATATACCCCAATACAGGGGAATGCCAGGGCCAAGAAGTGGGAGTGGGTGGGCAGGGGAACAGGGCGGGAGGAGGGGGGTGGGAACTTTTGGGATAGCATTTGAAATGTAAATTAAGAAAATATCTAATAAAAAATATTGGAAAAAAAGAAAATTGGTAAAGAATCCTGCTAATTTGTAAGCTCATTAAAATCTGAAATAATAATAATATTAAAAACGTTTTACGTGTTACTGAATGGAGCCTTACTTTGAAATAAACCTGATTATTATTTATCACAATGGAATCTATAATGATGTATAATTAATACAATTAACATATGCTATTTCAACCTTAAACATATTAAATGAGGAAAAGTTGAACATTTTCTCTCTGTTACCTGAAAAAGACAAGGTTGTATAGTTTTTTTCTCTTTAAAGTTTTAATTAACATTTTATTTGAGTTTTTTCACTAGTCAGCACACCTCTCCCAAGGCCATGAAATTTCTAACACAGAAAGCCTGGTTCTGAGAATGACAGAAATCTTCCACCAATAAATGGGAGAATTAGCAAGGTTCATCCCTCACCACTAAGAAAGCCTCAGAATTTCTCATGCCTTTCCCCCCCCACCCGCTGTTTTTCCTTGCAATGGAATGCACAGAAGAATCCATAGATTATTAAATCAATAGAAAGGAAACAAAACAAAAAGGGAAGCAAATAAACCCAAACATTGTGTACAATAGAACAGGGGACAAAATCAAAGAACAGAATAAAAAAATCAATAAGCATTTTTTTGTTTCTTGAGTAGGGAATGTCAGCAGGCTACTACTGAAAAGGAGACACTTCTTTATAGACTTAGAAAGAGCAATTTGCAAATTCATTTGAATAAGCAAAAACCCAGGATACTGAAAAGTATTCTCAACAATAAAAGAACTTCAGTGGAAATCACCATCCCTACAAAGCAATAGAGATAAAAACTGCATATTATTGGTACAGACTGAGGCAGGTAGATCAATGGAATAGAATTGAAGCCCCAGAAGTGAACCAACACACCTATATTCCCCTGGTCTTTGACAATGAGCTAAAACCATCCAGTGGAAAAAAGACAGCATTTTCAACGAATGGTGCTGGTTCAACTGGCAGTCAGCATGTAGAAGAATGCAAATCCATCCATTCTTAACTCCTTGTACAAAGCTTAAGTCCAGGTGGACCAAGGACCTTCACATAAAACCATATAAACTGAAACTAATAGAAGAGAAAGAGATGAAGAGCCTCAAACACATGTGCATAGGGGAAAATTGCCTGAACAGAACAGCAATGGCTTATGATCTAAAAATAACAATCAACAAATGAGACCTCATAAAATTACAAAGCTTCTGTAAGGGAAACGACACTGTCAATGGGGCAAAACAGAAACAAACAGACTGGGAAAAGATCTTTACCAATCCTACATCAGATAGAGTGCTAATATCCAATATCTGGCATCAATGGCAGGGAGGATCTTGGTCCTGTGAAGGCTCAATGCCCCAGTGTCAGGGAATGGCAGGGTGGTGAGGTGGGAATGGGTGGGTGGGTGGAGGAGCATCCTTAGAAGGAGATGGAGGAAAATGGGATAGGAGTTGTCCAGAGGGGAAGCCAGGAAAGGGGATAACATTTGAAAAGTAAATAAATAAAATATCCAATTTAAAAAAAGAAGAAAGGAGATAGACTTTTAGCCAACTTCTACTCAAAGGTCAGACATCAAAGAGTGCTAAGCTTGGCCATGACTTCAATAACAGCATCCACTGTGTCAATATTTTGTAGGTTTTGACTCTGTCCTTTGAAGCATCTCCATTTTCTATTCTTTCTTCACTTTTCTGAGGTAGACAAAATGTGTGGATTAGACAAATGTGTGAGGTAGATAAAATGTGAACTTAATTGGTAAATTACTGTAAATGGAAACAAATATGTATGTATCATACATGTATATATGTATTATACATGTATAAATTGGAATATATAAACATGAATGTAAAATATATCTATACTTACTTGTGTTATGTATTCAAATAAATGTATATACACAGATAGAAGATATAAAACCACATATCCATGTATGAAATATTTATGAATAAATACATAAGAACATAAGAAATGTGTGTGTGTGTGTGTGTGTGTGTGTGTGTGTGTGTGCATGTGTGTGTGTACATCTGTTCAATATTAAAGTTCAAACAGACCTAATCTTTAAGTTCCTTAGGAATAAATGGATGTTTTGACATGAGGCAGAATTTTTTTTATCTTTCCAAGTCTCCGGTTTAGGCTTTGTTGTATCATCTTTTCCATAATCAGGTAGAGGGGAGAGAAACTCATTTCACTTAATAAATAAGGAAGAAAAGCTTATATTTTGATAAAACTGTTAGAAATGTAGAACAATGAACCTGAGTTTGTACAAAATTGTAGGTAATTTTCCAGAAGGATACTCAGAAAATAGGATTAATGTCTTGTTGTTACTGGGTCTGGAGGAGAAATGAGAAGGACTTTAATGAGTGTGCATAAAGTCCTAAGTAATTTTCCACTTTGAACAGTATTAAATATCAACTCTTCTTGGTTGATTTTTTCTTTATTTTATCGAACATTATCTTTATTCCAAATGACATTAGAATTCTGGTGGAAAGTAGAGATTTCACAAGAAATGAATGGTTGAAAATAAACATGTTTGTAGGTCAGCCCAATCTTGTTCAAGTGGAACTGAGTTATCTCTTGAAAAATCAAACACAGAGAAGTACTAATGAATGAAGAAAAAATATGTAAAAATATAATAAGGATCACATATGTATGGGATACAATAAAAAAGAAGACCATACATCAAGAACCTTTTTGAACATGGGACGGGTGAATATTTCTTATTTAAAGTCTTGGAACCTTGACAACTAGTTTTGAGTCATGCATTTGGGAAAATATTTGCAAATCCATCCACTGGTAAAAGTTCTGAATGGAGAAAATGTTGAGAATTTGTCAGACACAATCATGAGAAAATTAGCAGCTGACTTTTCATTGCATAAATGATTTAGAGACACAGTTGTCAAAAAATACACTGATAGCAATCAGATGCAAAGGTGTGTGTATTTATTATTGAATATATAAAGTAATATTCGCAAAGCAATGATGATTACCAGAACATAGTATCAGCAACTGTACCCACAAAACCATGGGAATTTTACATCATTAAAAATTTTCACATCTTGGTGAGAATATCAAATTATAAAAATATTTAAAATCATGAATTAAAATTGCAAATTCCTGCCCAGAAAGGAAAACTGTACACTTCTTCACAAAGGCTTTTACAAGAATGCCTCAGAATGTTGTAGAACATTCTAGAACACTCTAGAATGTTCCAGAAATATATGTCTATTGATATTCAATTGTATAAAAATTATTAATATCCATATGGTAACCAGTGATCAAAGGGTCTGAGTGATGGAGAATTTGTCATGGTTAAAATAGCCAGAGTCAAATCACTTCATTTAAAAAAAAATCTTCCAAATGTGAAACTTGGACTTTAAGGACATAGATCTTTGTGTTTTCTGACACCTAGCCCACATCCACAGTAGTCTAAAAGGTCAATTTCATGGCTTTACTCAAGTTAATCTCCTTAGGAAAGTAGCAGAAAAACAGAATTGTCATCCACAGTTGTTGCTACCACCAGGCTATGCTGGAATTTCACCACAGACAATCCATGCCAAACTCAGGCCAATAATCAATACTATATAAGCTGGAGATGGTTCTGGGTCTTCCCATCACCTGCCCTTGATCTCTGAACTCCATCAGAAGCAGAGAATCTAGGCTCTACCATGGTGAAGTTCCTGCTAATTGCTCTTGCACTAGGTGTATCCTGTGCACATCATGAATCTCTTGATATCAGTCCCTCAGAGGTATGTGCATTCAGGGATAAAGGGTCTGGGGTGTTTATGTACCCTCTGAAGTTGGTTTGAGCATATATATCATATACTATAAATGGTATGGTATATGGTATTATATATTATATATTATATGTTTTTATATATATATATATATATATATATATATATATATATATATATATATATACATTATCTGAATCCTATCTGTAATTCAATCCTAGTGTATTTTCAACACTTTACATGTTTTCAATGAGCTCTGTCTACAGTAAGAAAGATGGTTAAGAAGAGAAATTACAGATTGGACTTTGCATTGTTAATGACTGACAAAGTGTGAACTGTATATTGCATTCCATGTTCTAGTGTGAATGAGTGATGACATAATCTGCCAAACTACTCTCTAGCAGGGAGACATCTGCATTTTATTAGGTCCAAGTTCATTTGTTGACTTATGTAATTGTTGACATGTAATAATTAGGACAGATGTTGCTGAAAAAAGGAACAGAGTGACTAACCAACCTTTGCAATGGTGTCTGTCCTATTTAGGTTAATGGTGCCTGGCGCACCATTTACATAGCTGCGGATAAGGTGGACAAAGTAAAGGAAGGTGGAGAACTGAGAGCTTACTTTGAGCATATGGAGTGCAATGAGGACTGCCAGACACTCAAAGTCAAATTCCGTGTCCAGTAAGTGACATTCACCTGAGGCACATGGACAGGACTGAGAAACTGGGCACATGAATGTCAGTGTGAAATTTTCACTGACACTTGGGTCATGTGAAGAAATGGAGTTGAACTCCTCAGCATATTCATTCTGAGTTGTGTCTTTGACTTAAGGAACACTGGCTGCAATGTGTTCTACAGTTTTACAAGGTTGGGTAATTTTGGTTGAAACTAGTCATGAACAGGATAGATGGGTAGAAAATGAGGACAGAGTCTTCCCCTGGAAGTCTGGATTTACTTTCCATGTCAATCATAACCCCAGAGTGTTGGCGTCAGTCTTCAGATGTGGGTTTTTTTTTTTTTTTACCCAAATTAAACATTTCCCAAAGAGAGTTAATACTACCACACAATAAGGAAATATGAGCAACCAGAAAGAGTAAATTCAGAAGCAAGTTTTTGATTTTGATTTCTGAAGGGTGAACAACGAGTGTCAGACACACACTGTTGTGGGAGAAAAAAAAGAAGATGGGCGGTACACTACTGACTGTGAGTATGTAATCCGTTAATGGGATGCATAATCTAATGGAGAGAGAGAGAGAGTGGGGGAAGGGACAGAAAGACAGAGAGACAGAAAGAAATTTTGCAAGGTTTGACCAGGCTGCACACCTAAAGGGCCAGGATCCTAGAAAAATTTCATCTGATTATTTCTGAAGCAACTTCCAAAATCCTAACTAAACTTCCAGACATTTATGGGATCATGTGAAGTTAAGGTGCATTACACACATTCATACAAAAGTATTATTGGAGACTTTTTAGTGCCTATTATTTAAGTGTAAATGACATTAAGAAGGCAGTCCCATAAAGCTGCATGACTGATTTCTTAAAGGTTTAATTTATGGAAAACTATACATTTGCTACACACACACATATACACACATGCACACACACACAACACACACACACACACACACACACACACACACACACACACACACACACACACATACATAGACACATTTGTGGTTGTTTTAAAAAAAATTTTTGAGACAGAGTTACTCAGCATAGCCCTGGCTGTCCTATAACTAGTTCTGAGACTAGGCTAGCCCCAGAGAACCTCCTGGCTGTTCGATTTGAGGTGTGAGTCATCATCACCCTGCTACAGTGTGGTATTTTAATATTAGCTTGGTGATTTTCACTTTTTCAATAGGCTATGGCGACATAGGGTAATTATGGAAATTCTTTTTTAACTGAAAAAATATTTTTTAATTAATGCAAGGGCATCTTTCCCACTTGGTAGTTCTCATTTATAATTTTATACCCTTGTAAAGAACATTAGTCAAATAATTGAAAAAGAAATAAAAATATTATAGATTTCCTATGTAAAATAATAATAAAACCTCCAACGTTTCTACTGATTTCTAAGCTGATTCTCCTTTAATTGCAGACTCTGGTAGAAATTTCTTCCACATTGTAATGAAGAAAGATGGTGCCCTTTACTTTCACAACGTTAATGTGGATGAGAGTGGACAGAAGACAAATGTGATTTTAGTTGCTGGTGAGAGTGGTCCCTATTGTGGGGTTTCTATCGATATGATAATCACCATGACCAAAAGCACANGGTTGTCTGGTTTTCTGGAGTCTAACATATGAGTTCTTTGCACTTTTGGATAGTAGCCCTCTATTAAATGTAGGGTTTGTGAAGATTCTTTCCCAATCTGTGGGTTGCTGTTTTGTCCTATTAACAGTGTCCTTTCTCTTGAAGACACTTTTCATTTTTATGAGGTTCCACTTGTCAATTGTTGATCTTAGAGCTGAGCTATTGGTTCAGATAATTTTCTCCTGTGCCAATACCTTCAAAAGTATTTCCTACTTTTTCTTCAGTATATATGATTTTATGTGGAGGATTTTGATCCACCTGGACTTGAGCTTTGTACAGGGTGAGAAATAAGTATCAATTTGTATTCTTCTACATACAGACCACCAGTTAGACCTGCATGATTTATTGAAGATGATTTCTTTTTTCTCCTGTATGGTAGTGGCTTCTTTTTCAAAGATCAAGTGTCCATGTGTGTGTAGTGTGTATGGTGTGTGTGTGTGTAGGTGTATTTAGCAGTCTTCATGCCTATTCCATTGATTGACCCATCTGTCTCTGTACCAAACAGGGCAGGAACTTGAATGCAGGGACTGATGCACAGGCCACGGAGGGATGCTGCTTACTGGCTTGCTCCCCAGGTCTTGTTCAGCATGCTCTCTCTTAGCACCCAGAACCATCTCCCTAGACTTGATACCACCTACTATGGGCTAGGCATCCTACCATCAAACACTAACAAAGAAAACCGTGCTGCTGAGTTTCCTACAGTGGGGTGGACACTTCCACATTAACCTCCAATCTAGAAAAAGCCCTACAAGGTTTCCCACAGAGCAATCTGAGGTTAGCATTTTCTAAATTTAAGTTACCTCTTTCTAGATTACCTTGCCTTATGTCATGATAAAACACACACACAAAAAAAACAACCATCTTGCTTTGCTTGACAAAGTTGTGAGGGGCAAGAGAGGAAGCAGGGATAATTTAGGGGGCTTGGGCCTGGAGGCAGTGGGCTGGAGGCTGGGTACTGGGTACTGGATACTGGTAGTTAGGTTGGGTAAGTGGTGAGGTAGGGTGGTGTTGGAGTGGTAGTTGAATTCATGTTCATAAACCTGTTCAGCCTGATTTCACTGCTTGTTTGGATAATTATCAATAATCCAAGGCATGGACTTCAGAATCTACACAGAAGTAAGGTGGAAAGTCAGCATAGACAAACATTTAGTTCATGTATTTCAACCACCAGGATTCTGTACAGGCCTTTTTGGAAATAAATATTATGGTCATGTGGAAAGTATGAATAATTATAATAGTAGTAGTAGGAGTATTAATAGTGATGATGATGATAATAACAATAACAATACCACCACAAATAACGATATTATTCATTAGGGTGTGGACTATCATAGCTCAGCATCATTAAATGTGTTCTTTTTACTTTAGAGATCTTAGGTTGATCAGAATGAGGCTGGTGGAGATGAGGGAGGGCTCACAAAGTAAGATGTATCCATGTGTCAATATCATACAACCCATTATAACTCCATCTGTTCTGAGCCACCCAGTATTGTAAGCTATACTTTTTCTTCCTGTTTTATGTGATGTAGGAAAAGAAGAGACCCTGAGCAAAGCACAGAAGCAGGAGCTTAAGAAGCTGGTCAAGGAATACAATATACCAAAGGAGCATATCCAGCACTTGGCACCCACAGGTAACAACATTGTGCTTCACACAGCAAAGCAATGCACCTGAAGATATCCAGGATAATCATCATTTCAGACGTCTAAATCAGATTTTTAAAATTATCTGAAGTCACTGGAGATATTAAGGAGCTCTAACTATGTTTTTTGTTTGTGTTTTTTTCCTTCCTCTCTGTCTCTCACAGACACTTGTAACCAATAAAGACACAACATGGGTGAGTACAAACAGGGCAGCTGAGCCTCTTAATATTTTAATCTGCTAAAAATTCATTCTTTAGTCTACTATTTATGTATTTAGTAGAGGAATTCTATTTATAATTCTAATTACACATATAATCAAAGGTGGCAAAGCTATGGTTTATGTTGCTGTTAATATTTATAGCATGGGAAAAAGCGACTCTCCTACTGCAAAGTGTAGATTTCTTTTATTTTAAAGGTGATGGGTAAGAATTTTGTGAAACTTGACTATTGAAAATAAGTGATATTTTTGGCAGTCAAGAGTGTAGCATGCATTTGGAAATAGTGTAAATGTAGATGAATTTTGTAGAAATCTCCTCAGGCACAACCTTGCACATAGGTTTTATGGTAGATTATATTTAGACAGAAAACTGTCAGGTTAAAGGCCAGAATAGAGTTATGGAAGTCAACCAAGATCAAACATAGGTCTAATCCTGTGACATGTGTCATTTTTTAAATCAAACCTTCCACCATATTCCTTGTCAATTAATTTTTGTTTTTCATTTACAATCTCAGAAAGCTCATGTCAGAAGCATCAGCTCACACACATCTTACTATTTTGTTTGTTTGTCTTGCTTTGTACTTTTGAAGCTTCACAGATGACATCGAGATCAACAATCTTTCCCACATCACCTTTTTCATGAAATCAGAATCATGACTATGAAGATAGCTCATCCTTTTCTTAGTTTTTCTTTTCTTCTTTCCTATGAAGCCAGAATCTCTGCTTCATGGATTTTTTTCCCCCATCCTCCTACCATGGTACTGATTCTTCTGTTGATAAAATAAATTGATTTTTCATGCACACATTCTGTCTTCAATCAATGTGATGTAATACACAATGTCTTAATTAGGAGGTATATTTCTGTGAATAAACACCACGACCAAGGCAACTCTATTAAAGGCAAACATTTCATTGTGGCCACCTTGCAGGTTCAGAGGTTCATGATTATCATCATAGCAGGAAGCATAGCAGTCTGCAGGCAGACATGGTGCTGGGGAAGTATCTGAGAGTTCTACATCATGATCCAAAGTCGCCAGGAGCAGGAGCCTGTGTTCCTCATTTGGCAGATCTTGGGCATAGGAGCATCAAAATCCACGCACACAGTGTCACACATGTTCCAACAAGGTCACACCTTCCCCAACATTGGCACACCTCCTCATATTGCCAATTCCCATGCTTGAGCATTCATTCTCTCTGTCTTTCTGTCTTTCTGTCTCTCTGTCTCTCTGTCTCTCTCTCTCCAGATTTTATTCCCCTCCTGGCCACCCTGTTACTGTTCCATATCCCATCCCTCCTCCCCTCCCCTCTGTCTCTCACCCCATCCCACTAGACCTCTAAATATCCTGGGGCCTCTAGTCTCTCAAGGGTTAGGTTCATCTTCTCTGACTAAACCCTGTCCTGCCTGTCCTTTTTCTGTATATGTGTTGGGAGCTTCATATCTGTGCATGTATGCTGCCTGGTTTGTTTTCCAGTATCTGAGAGATCTATGGGGTTCATGTTAATTGAGACTGCTGGTCCTTCTAAAGGGTTGCACTCCTCCTCTGCCTCTTCCACCTTTCCCCTAATTTAACCACAGGGGTAAGCAGCTTATTTCCATTGTTAGAGAGCAAATATCTGCATCTGACTCAGCTGCTTGTTGGGTCTTTTGTAGAAGAGCACTTTTTGTGAGCACTCCATAGCCTCCGTAATAGTGTCAATTCTTGGTGCTTCCCCTTGAACTGGATCCCACTTTAGGCCTGTTTCTGTACCTTCTTTTCCTCAGGCTCTCAATTTCCATCTCTGCGGTTCTTTCAGGCAAAAAACAATTGTGGGTCAGAGTTTTGACTGTGGGATGGCAACCCCATCCCTCACTTGATGCCCTGTCTTTCTGCTGGAGGTGGGTTCTATAAGTTCCTTCTCTACAATATAGGGCATTTCATCTAAGGTCCTATTTTTGATTCCTGAGATTCTCTCACCTCCCAGGTCTCTGCTATATTCTGGAGGGTTCCTAAACCTCCTACTTCCTGAGGTTGCATGTTTCCATTCTTTCTGCAGGCCAAATATATTCTAACCATTGCCCACAGCAAAATAATTGTGCACACTGACTATTGAAAAGTAATCTGGTTTGGGATGACTCAGTGCTTCAGAGTGCTGGCTGCCCTTTCAGAAGACCTAGGTTCAGTTCCTAGCAACCATATGGCAATGCACAACTGTCTGTAACTCCAGATATACACATAATTTAAAAATAAAATATATTTAAATGTGATTTACTGGGATGGTTCTGCCCGCTGTTATTCCAGGGCTTGGAAAGAAGAGATAGATGTATTTCTGTGAGTTTGAGGCCACCCTGGTCTATATTTTGAGTTTAAGGATAACCATGAGTAAATAATGAGAATGTATTTCAAAACAAAACAACAAATCAAAATTGCAACAAAAACTAAACTAGTGAATAATACCAAAAGAAATAATTTTAATGGAGAATAACTACATATTTCAATAATATCTCATTATTAGACTGAATAAATTATTCATAGTATTATGCACACTATATTCAGGATGTGATTCAAACTTTCTATGTTATATATTTTAGTATGTGAGGCTTTGTAGCAAGAATGGCTTAAGAATCAGAAGGTGTCCTCTTTTTTAATTAATCAGAAGACAGGAGTCCTATCACCTTGAATATGTCTTTGGTACTGATTTATTGCCCTCTTCAGGCCAAGAAGTTACATCCTTTCTTGGGATGCTTTGCTTTTCCATAGAACTCTATTACCCTCTTACTGAGTCTTTGGGTGCTACATGGGACTCTATCCCCCTCTTCTGGGTGCTTTGAATACTGCATTGGAACATATTACCTTTTGGATGCTTAGGTACTGAATGGGACACTATCATCCTCTTCCAGATGCTTTGGGTACTTCATGGGGTTCTATTGCCCTCTTTTGACTACAGCAGTCCATAGGAAGTTTTCTTCTACTTTTGGATGCTCTGAGTATTGCATCAGAAGATATCACATGCTTCTCACAGCTGTAGGCTATGTTTTGTCCTCTTCTTGATGCTCTGTGTTCTGTATGTTCAACTATTATCCTATTTTTTTCAGGTTTGGAAGCCACAAGTAAAACTATTGTACTCATCTGGGCACTTCTGGTACTACACTCACCTGATACACACACAGACACATATACATAATTAATGTTGAATTAAATAATTTTAATATAGGTTTCAAAACTGAATACAATCACACCCCTATGGAGTAGACATTTTGTATACACCTTTGTAAGAAAATATACTGATGTTTAATTGTGTTTGCTATTCCAAGACCTGCTAACAAATATTTATTAACATGTAATTATATAAAAATTATATTAGAATATGATATGCTGCTATAAGGAATGATAATGGGTTATTCAAACCATAACTCATGTACCTATTAAAATAATTGGGTTTGGTGCTCCATATCTGTAACTCAAAATTCCAAGAGCCCTGATGCCCCTTTCTGCCATCTGCAAACACCAGGTGTGAACATATTGCTCATCTAGGCATGCAAACAGATTATACATGCTCATAAAATTAAATGCTTTTAAATAGGGTTTCATAAAATAAAAAAATAATGGCTCAAATTCTAACATTCAAATTGTGGTAAATTCTAAAAACAATCAATATTTCATTACTATTAACACATTGAATTTGAGAATTTTGGACATGGACTAGAAGTCATTGTTTCCAGTGCAGAATGAAAGCTGGACTTCAACAACAACAGAAACATCAGAAATCCTACACACTCATGGAAACTGAACAAAACTCTATTCAATGATCTCTGGGACATTGAAAGAAATAAAGAAAAATGTTAAAGACTTTCTAGAATTTAACAAAAAGGCACAACGTACCCAAATTTAGGAGACAAAATGAAAGCAGTGCTAAGAGAAATGTTCATAGCAGTAAGTACCTCCATAAAGAAATGAGAAAATACTCATATCAGCAATTTAAAAGTATACTTAAAAGCTCTAGATAAAAGAATGCAGGAAATAATCAAAATTAGGGCTGAAATGAATCAATTAGAAATTAACAAAACAATATAAGTATCAATGAAACCAAGAGATGGTTTGTTGAGAAAATCAACAAGGTAGAAAAACCTTGAGCCAAGCTAACTACATGACAGAGAGACATTATCCAAGTAATCAAAATGAGAAATAAGCCTTCCGGTCAGCGCCAATGCCTGGTTACCTTGGGTGCACAGTCTGCGCACACCCCACAGCACCTATAGGACTCTCCACGCGATCTTGAGACCACTGCTGAGTGGAAAGCAACTTCTGTTCCAATCTAATCGTGGGACCTGTGATAGCATTGGGGAAGGAGAAGATTGGCTAGACCAGGGGCAGAGGTCCCTTCCTGTCAGTGCCAGCGCCTGGCTACCTTGGGTGCACAGTCTGCGCACAACCCCACCATCCCTAGAAGACTCTTCACGATCTTGGGAACACTGACCAGACAGCTCCAAGCTCCTCAAAGGAGACATCACTCCCAGGCCCTGTAACAAGCCCAGTATATTAGGACAACAGTATCCCAGGATAACAGGAGGTGGGTCACACCAGTATTCCAGGGTCTCAGTAGATCTTGACTGCCAAGAACTCAGACACACCCAGAATATCAGGTTCACAGGAGCCCACAATCAAAGAAGCACAGTGAAAGCTGGACTCGGAGGAGTACAGAATCAACTGGGATTATAAGAAGGACAGGCTCCAATTAGATATATTTAGGACAGCAAGCACCTGAGATAATCAGATGACAAAATCCAAAATCCATTCATGATAAAAGTCTTGGAAAGATCAGAAATTCAAGGCCCATACCTAAACATAATAAAAGCAAACTATAGCAAACCAGTGGCCAACATCAAACTAAATGGAGAGAAACTGGAAGCAATCCCACTAAAATCAGGGACTAGACAAGGCTGCCCACTTTCTCCCTACCTACTCAATATAGTACTTGAAGTCCTAGCCAGAGCAATTCGACAACAAAAGGAGGTCAAGGGGATGCAAATTGGAAAGGAAGAAGTCAAATTATCGCTATTTGCAGATGATATGATAGTATATATAAGTGACCCCAAAAAGTCCACCAGAGAACTCCTAAAAATGATAAACAGCTTCAGTGCAGTAGCCGGATATAGAATTAACTCAAACAAATCGATGGCCTTTCTCTATACAAAGGATAAATGGGCTGAGAAAGAGATTAGGGAAACAACACCCTCCACAATAGTCACTAACAATATAAAATATCTTGGTGTAGTAAGAATGGCTAAGATCAAAAAATCAGGTGACTGCAGATGCTGGCGTGGATGTGGAGAAAGGGGAACACTCCTCCACTGCTGGTGGGACTGCAAGCTTGTTCAACCACTCTGGAAATCAGTCTGGCGGTACCTCAGAAAATTGAACATAGTACTACCGGAAGATCCAGCAATACCTCTACTTGGCATATATCCAGAANGGGGGAGTGTTGAAGGGGGTTATATTAGGGAATTCAATCCTATTCCATTGATTGACCCATCTGTCTCTGTACCAAATAGGCAAGAACTTGAAGGCAGGAGCTGATGCACAGGTCATGGAGGGGTGCTGCTTACTGGCTTGCTCCCCGGGTCTTGTTCAGCATGCTTTCTCTTAGCACCCAGGACCCTCTTCCCAGAGGTGGCACCACCTACTATGGGCTAGACACCCTACCATCAAACACTAACAAAGAAAACTGTGATGCTGAGTTTCCTACAGTGGGACTGACACTTACACATCAACTATCAATCTAGAAAATGAGCCTACAAGATTTCTCACAGAGCAATCTGAGGGTAGCCCTTTCTTAATTGAGGTTACCTCTTTCGAGATGACCTTGCTTTGTGTCATGATAAAAAAAAAATCTTGCTTTGTTTCACAAAGTTGTGAGGGGCAAGGGAGGAAGAAGGGGTAATTTAGGGGGCTTGGGCCTGGACGCAGTGGGCTGGAGGCTGAGTATTGTGTACTGGAGACTGGTAGTTAGGTTGGGTAAGTGATGAGGTAGGGTGATGTTGGAGTGGTGCTTGAATTCATGTTCATGAACCTGTTCAGCCTGATTTCACTGCTTATTTCGATAATTATCAATAATCCAAGGCATGGACTCCAGAATCTACACAGAAGTAAGGCGGAAAGTCAGCATAGACAAACATTTAGTTCATGTATTTCAACCACCAGGATTCTGTACAGGCATTTTTAGAAATAAATATTATGGTCATGTGGAAAGTATGAATAATTATAATAATAGTAGGAGTAGTATTAATAGTGATGATGACAATAATAACAATAACAATACCACCACAAATAACGATATTATTCATTAGGGTGTGGACTATCATAGCTCAGCTTCATTAAATGTGTTCTTTTACTTTAGAGATCTTAGGTTGATCAGAATGAGGCTGGTGGGGATGAGGGAGGGCCCACAAAGTAAGATGTTTCCATGCGTCAATATCATACAACCCGTTATAACTCCATCTGTTCTGAGCCACCCAGTATTGTAAGCTACACTTTTTCTTCCTTTCTGTTTTATGTGATGTAGGAAAAGGAGAGACCCTGAGCAAAGCACAGAAGCAGGAGCTTAAGAAGCTGGTCAAGGAATACAATATGCCAAAGGAGAATATCCAGCACTTGGCACGCACAGGTAACAACATTGTGCCTCACACAGCAAACTAATGCACCTGAAGATATCCAGGATAATCATCATTTCAGACGTCTAAATCAGACTTTTAAAATTATCTAAAGTCACTGGAGATATTAAGGAGCTCTAACTATGTCTTTTGTTTGTGTTTTTTTCCTTCCTCTCTGTCTCTCACAGACACTTGTAACCAATAAAGACACAACATGGGTGAGTACAAACAGGGCAGCCGAGCCTCTTAATATTTTAATCTGCTAAAAATTCATTCTTTAGTCTACTAGTTATGCATTTAGTAGAGGAATTCTATTTATAATTCTAATTTCATATATAATCAAAGGTGGAAAAGCTATTGTTTATGTTGCTGTTAATATTTATAACATGGGAAAAAATGATTTTCCTATACCAAAGTGTTGATTTCTTTTATCTTAAAGGTGATGGGTAAGAATTTTATGAAATTTGACTATTGAAAATAAGTGATATTTGTGACAGTCAAAAGTGTAGCATGAATTTGGAAATACTGTAAATGTAGATGAACTTTGTAGAAGTCTCCTCAGGCACAACCTTGCACATAGGTTTTATGGTAGACTATATTTAGACAGAAAACTGTCAGTTTAAACGCCGGAATAGAGTTATGGAAGTCAACCAAGATCAAACATAGGTCTAATCCTGTGACATGTGTCATTTTTTAAATCAAACCTTCCACCATATTCCTTGTCAATTAATTTTTGTTTTTCATTTACAATCTCAGAAAGCTCATGTCAGAAGCATCAGCTCACACACATCTTACTGTTTTGTTTGTCTTGTTTCTTACTTTTGAAGCTTCACAGATGACAGCAAGATCAGCAACATTTCCCACATCACCTTTTTCATGAAATTAGAATCATGACTATGAAGATAGCTCATCCTTTTCTTAGTTTTTCTTTTCTTCTTTCCTATGAAGCCAGAATCTCTGCTTCATGGATTTTTTTCCCCATCCTCCTACCATGGTACTGATTCTTCTGTTGATAAAATAAATTGAATTTTCATGCACACTTTCTGTCTTCAATTAATGTGATGTAATACACAATGTCTTAATAGGGAGTATATTTCTGTGAAGAAACACCATGACCAAGGCAACTCTATCAAAGGAAAACATTTCATTGTGGCCACCTTACAGGTTCAGAGGTTCATGATTATCATCATAGCAGGAAGCATAGATAGCAGTCTGCAGGCAGACATGGTGCTGGGGAAGAAGCTGAGAGTTCTCTACATCATGATCCAAAGGCAGTCAGGAGAGTCTTTCTTCAGCAGGCAGCCAGCAGGAGCCTGTCTTCCTCATTTAGCATAGTTTGGGCATAGGAGACTCAAAACCCACTCACACAGTGTCACACATGTTCCAACAAGTTCACAGCTACTACAAAATTGACATACCTCCTAATATTGCCAATATC